>WAAE01020351.1:0-142277 GCA_013400495.1 Nicator chloris | reverse complement strand
TTACATTGTAACCTATGACAAGACATTATTTTTTTTTCCCTCTAATTTTTCAGTGTTCTGAGGTCTTATCTCTTCTGAAAAACAACACATGACCTGGATAAGTAGTGTTCTAAAAGTTCTGGAAATAATGAGTTCAATATGAATTGTCTTGTTCTAGTTATGTATAGATGATAAGAAGAAAAGTCCTTCCTGAAGCTTTGGACAAGATTCTGTCTGAAAAACCAGAAAATTATTTCTTTAACTTGTCTTTGCTATTACTTATTGCTCTTATTTTTCTGGTCACCTTTGCCACATTTTGCCTCATTTTAGATAGAAGGCACTGAAATAGCATGGGAACTGCTGTTTTCTCAGGATCTGGAAAATTGCTAAATACCGTGCTAAGTTGCTTATCATTGTAAGAGATCAAATCTGGTTGTAAGATCAGGCTCAATGAGGTCTGGCTATGTAACGAGAAGTTTGAAAGCATGCATGATCTAAACTGGGCCTCCTGTGAGTTATATAGCACCATAAATTGCAAAGCAAATATTTTTCTCTTGCTGTAAGTACTGTTTGAGGTCTGAGAAGAATTCACAGATCTTCCACAGGAGAAAAAAAAAATCCTCTCTTCCACGCTGCCATCATTAATCCTATGCCATACATTTTCTAGTGCAAAATACAAAATAATTTTATGTAGCACAGAGCTAACAATCAAAGGTAATAAAACCTTGAAGGTTACTTCTAATCTTCTGGGGTATGTCTGGGGGCATCATATTATCAATGGAGAAGAGACAGTTTCCATTTGAGCACAGCCTTTTTTAGCTTTTTTTTTTTAAATAACCTGTAGTTTTTATGAGGAAAATTACGATGCTCATTTATTTTGTCTCTGACATTTTTATTGTTCTGGAGGTTCAAAAATTCTATACACAGTGATTCCTGTCCAGTAACTCCCCTGAAAATTTTGCTTTTGCAAACTTTTTTCTTCTTTAATTCAGAACCAATACCTGTAGATAACACTGTGCAAACAATGTATTAGCACATATAGTGTATGTGCTAAATAAAGCTGCTGCCTTCTGCTGTGATTTGTAACTGAAGTTACACCTCAAGGAGCCAGGTCTAATACAGCTAACAGGATCAAAATCTTGTCTATTCAGATTGTGACAGTTAATTCCGGTAAGAGTTTTTCTGTTGGACAAGTCCAGATGCTTTTTTTGATTGCCTATCCTAAACACTTCCTCATATGGGAGATGGATATCAGACAGCTCAAACTATCTTTCCACATGCACAGGTTGTGGGAGCCTCCAGGCTCATCAGAGAGTTACCTTCTGCACAAATCAACTGCAAAGACTTTCTAGTTGACCTTCTTGCAACTAGAAGTCCAGAAATCTTGGATGGAATTAGATGGTGTGAATTTTGGACATGATGTTTGTAGTAAAGTGTTTGTCTTTGCTTGCAACACCAGTTCTACTTAGGTGTGTTCTTGTATCTCCATTCCTTATTACCAAGACAGTGCTTTACACTGTGAGGATGATGAACACGGACAAGTGTCCACAACAGGGTCCTAGAATATGTTCTAAAACATGTGTTTAAGGTCATAAAAATTTGCCTAATTTTCTAAATTCCAATAGTAATTTTCCACAAAATCAGTGGAACTTACTTGCATGGTTGAAGGGGAGGATTGGCATAGGCATGCAGAGGACATAAATGCCTGCTATGTGTGCCAAGCCACTGTAATGTTAGGTCGTTGGTATTACTAGTGCAGTTGAAAATGCAGACCTGTATATCAAAGCATATTTAAAGAGCAAATCTGTGCCACGGAAGAAGCTGGTCCTGCAAGTAGCCGGCATTTTCGTCTGTTAAGTTTTTAGCATCTAGGTAATTTTTAGTTTCTCATAGGTGAGAAAGCATTTTAGAGGCAGAAGATAAATTCTGGTCTCTCTCTGTTGTTAAACATCTGATAGAAAAGGGCAGTACTTGTTCAAATCACATGGAAGTTGTGCTGGTGATTCATAGCTCTCTCATTTGGGATAGGAGAGGTAACCTATTGGGTCCCTGGGAAAGACCAAGCCTCTCCTATACCACTTCTTCAGTCACATCTTTTCGGGTAGTAGTGACAGCTTGTGCAGACTGCATCATCTTACCTTTTTCTGTCTTTTGTCTTGTAACTGTTAGGTATCCCTATAGATACATGGCTAAGAAAATATAATTGAATGAACTATACAATAATTTTATTAGCTGACACAAAAATCAGCATCTACACTTCTTTCCCCCTAGAGAAATACCATGACATTTGTGTAGATGTGAATTAAAAATGCCATATAGATAGGGCCTGGACTTCTGAACTCTGTTGAAAATGGAATATATATAGCTGTCAAAAACAGTAACAGAAAACAAGGCAGTGAGGAGGCAGATCTGTCATTCAGACTGATTGGGCTTACATATATTCACCACTTTCTGTATCTTGAACTATGCAGTATTTGATCGTCCAGATGGCTTTTATCAGCTGTTCAACTGACAGAAGTCCATTGAAAACTGGCCTAACAGTGTTTGAATTACCTTGCTATGATTCCTCAGGCACCTGAGGGCGGCTGTTAAAAGTTGAATTTGATTTAAGTCTGTGCTCATGTCAGACTGCACAGGTGTTACTTCTGTTTTTATTTGTTTAATCTGATTATTTGTTTAACAGAAATTGCCAAATTAAAAAAAAAAAAAAAACCAACAAAACCCTGACAACTTCTTTTAGCTAAAGAGAAGAGAATTTGCTGAAATAATTGCTTACTCCTTCTCTAATGTCAGTTTTGTTTTCATTTCTTTGAATTACATATCCATGTTCAATTAAATTTTGTTTTCTCAAACAGATACTTGTCTGTGCTGCTTCTGAAGCAAATTAGGCTTGAGGTTTTGCTTTATATATTTTAATGTATTAAAAAAAAGACAGGAAGTAGCAGAGAAAATTGAAACAGAAGGACCTTATTTACAGGAGAAAATCCTACAGATGTTACTGTCTTAAATCCAGTGAATAAATTTTATTTTGATATTTCATAATTCCCAATTTCTATGGCTACTTCTAAAGTGCTGTTCACCAACACTTAAAAATTAAAGAAGAGCAAAGACTTGTTACATTAGTAGATTCATCTCCATTTCCTTGTCCTTTTCTGTTTTCAAGGTCACCCACTGCCCGGCAGGGAGCAGGCTGTTACCTCACCCTGCTCCCTATGATGCTTGTAAATGTAAATGGCCTACTGCCTTCATGTAAAAGGTGAGGCTCTTAGGACATGGCTAATTTGATAGAATCCAAGTAGCATAATGCATGTGGTGTGTTACACAAGTTAAAAATCACACACAACATGAAATGTTAATGGTGTTTGACGCACAAACCTCTGTCGTGAGTGTAAGACACTGTGCTCAAGCCCACATTGAAGAAGTACTTTTCTCCATTCTGAAGCCATCAGAAATTTGTCAGTTACATTAAGTGCTTGTTTCTGTTCTGTATTCTTTTTGTGTGTGTGTGTGTGTGTGTGTATATTTTCAAGAGTATAAAAACCATAACTCATGGCTGCAGTTTTATTTATAAGACAGTCTTTGTGCAGACAAAGTTCTACAGTGCACAGTGTGAAGAGAGACATTTAAACCTCTCTGCACAAGTTTTGAGTCAGACTTCCTAGTTTTTGGCTCAAGTCTGTAACAAATCAGTTTGAAAAACTGAATTCTAGAAGGTGGGACCTGAATCTTACACCACCTTGGTTTCCCAGTGTTGAGAAACCACCTTGTTATTCCCAGAGACTAGACACTCCTTGTCTCGCAGCAAGTTGCAAGACAAGACTTACATCTGTGTGAAATGAACATTGCACCTTTCATGAATCTAAATTTGGTTGTCTAGAGTGGATCTAGATATATCATTTGGATATGTCTACATTAGATAATAAAATTTGCTCTCTTTGGCAAGGAAGTGGAACTGGAGAGCATCTCAGTCAATACCCTGAATCTCAAACAAATCCCAGTGCCTGCTAAGAGAGCTCAGGCATAAGTTTAGCATCTGTGACCACTTCTCTTGTTCTGGGTTACAAGAGGTTGTACATAGAAGGTTATCAAAGAAATGGCAAAAGCATCAGCCTGACATCAAACCAGGTACTGTAGTTTATTTTGTGAGGTTTTGAAATAGATTATGAGTACAAATATTTGTTAGAACTGGTCCTGGCTATTCACTGTTTTTGAAAAATTGGATGACTGTTGTACTGCTTCCCTAGGTGCTAAAAATCAACAAGAATGCCAGACTACTTCATTCATTGTTATTTTAGAAAATCCCTAATCAAAACAAGTATAAGTGCTGATGTGTGCTCAGTGGTGGAGTTTTGTGTGTTCCTTGGAAATATGATATTCCCTGGAGAGAGAGGAAAGGATTAGAAATGATAACCACTTTTTAAATACATCAGCTTGCTCATGTGTGTGGTGTTTTTTATCAGCTTTACAGCAAAAGCTTCATTTGATTTGTGCAGGGATGTGGATAATAAGGAGAGAGGCCAGCAAGCTGATTTTTATAGTCTGTTTGTAGCTTAAACAAAGATCTGGGATTTTGCGGATAAAGACCAACTGAAATACCACAGATTATACAGCTTTGGTTTTTTTCAAAGGTTTGTTAATTTTTCCCCCACAGAGCCTGATTTTAATGTGTCCACTCTACATGAAAAAATGGAGTTTTAAAACAGAATTTGTGGTAGAATTTTATCAAATCCTGCTTCATGATTGTGGTTGATTCATTGTATTTAGGAATGTGCCATAATTAGACATTGTCACTTTTGTCATAAACAGCGTTTGAACTTAGACCACCATGACATTAGCAGGCACAGTTCTCACAGCAAAAATGCCACTGTTCCAGATAAAATCCTTGAAGTCAAACAAGAGGTGGAGCAAGCTGCTGTCTTTACTGGAGGGTGAATATAAGTCGGTGGCATGGCTCCAGTTTTGCTGTGACACAGTTAGAAAACTTAATGAAAATTGTACTGCCTTGTCTCTTGTACAGGAGTGGAAGCCACAACTCTGCCAACAGATTTCTCAGTCTCAGCAGAAGTAGAATTTCCCTTTTCTTCATTTTATTTCTTTCGTGCATTGTATGCTTTTTGCTTAAGTTAGGATCACTTGAATGCAAAGTGGCTTCTGGATGCTGAGAGCTAAGTGAAAATTGCTGTTAAAGTCCAGCAGTGTGGCTCCTGCACAAACTCTGCAGTTCACAGCTTGCTCACTTGTGAAGCTGAACCAGATGCCTTCACAACAGAGCTGGGACCTCCTGCATTAGATATTAGCTGGAAGTGCAAAGGACCAGATAAATGAAAAGCATCACAGAGATGCTCTGTGTGAAAGGATCTGTGTTATTTTTAAATGCATAGAAGAAAGCCAGGCAAGCGCAAGGCGGAGTGGCAGGACAACACATCACTTTGGTGGTACTGCTCATTTTCTTATTTTGTCAAATTTGTTGTTTCCACTGTTGGAAGAAATGGATGTTTTTAAAATTAATTTTAGCTTGGTCTAGAATTTAGCTTCTTTCAGAACCTGTGATAGAGATGTTGGTCACATTTATTTTTACATTCCAAGGGAAACAAATATAGAAATAAAATCATGTTTCCCTGCAGCGCTCGGAAAACAGCTTTTTCATCCACCAGAACATGACCACTTGGAAATTCAGTTGACTGAAAATTGACTAAATGAAAGACAATCTGCAAGGAATATTTCCACTGCAGAGAAAGCTGCAAAGGAGTAACTCAGCATCATTCTTGCTGGCATTGTGATATAGTGGGCAGAGCTCTGGCCAGCTCTGGGGCAGCATCTGGAGACATAGGTCTCAACTGTTACAATTTGTAAAACAAAGAAAACAATGCTTTTGACTTCAGTGTTTTAATTTTTTCTGATACACGATTTATATAATTTACATTTTCAATGAGCTTCCCTTTTTTTTTTTTTTTTTTTTGAAGCAGGAAATAGCAAATGGATAATAGTGGTACAGGAAAAATGAAGCATTCTTAAATAAACTAGAGCTACTTGTGGGAAGACTGAGCCAGCTGTCCGTGACTTAAAACAGCTAAAAGATGGGAGCTGATTTTGCTTTTAATAGCTAGACTGTCCCTCATTTTAGAAGACTTCTACATATTTTGAGCCTATGTTTGAAAATGTGCCATCTTAGCTATAGTCTTAGCATACCTCATGTACAACTGATGAGAGATTCCTGAGGACACCTCAGCATGAGTGATCAATTGCTGCATATTCAATCTGTAAAGCACTTTGGATTCTTTAAGGTTAAGGTTGAGGTTAAGATGTTGTCTGAGTTTTCTAGTAGTAAGGGTCAGACTCTGATGCTAGTCCTCATGTTAGTTAGTACCTAATCCTATATCAGTTTCAGTGGGAATGTGTGTTGAATGCAGTATTATTCAACATGAGTTAAGGTAGCTCCCGTAATCCTCAAAAGAATACATATGAGTACATCATAGATATGGTTTTAACAAAATGCCTTTGTAAAACCATTGGCTATATAGGAAGAGGAAAATCTCAGAAAATAATATTCAGAGCTTTCAGAAATACAACCATTACGACCTCTACTTCCAAATCATCAATAAGTATGCTTTATTTTGCAGTGTACTTTTTCATGGTACCAGGCTGTTGGTTTAGATAATTTTCAGTTCTCTTGCTAGTGCCTGGCCCCAAAACACAGTTCTGAATGACCTTCTTTTTATTTTGCTGATTTTAAAAGGACTGACGTGGTGTGGCTGCTGTTGAGGGACTGCCAGCCAACTGCCATCCTTAATTATATCTGGGCTTCTTCGGCTTCAGTAGGGTATAGCCACAAAGTCCCTTTAAGAGCCTTTTTTGCTCTACAGGAAATGTCATGTGTAAGGTATAGTAGTGCATTTATCATGAAGCGTTCATTTATGGGGCAAAACATTGCTAAGGGAGGTAAATTTGGTCTCTGGGAAGCAGATGAAATAGAAAGCAAGCTAAGAGTCTCCGATATAAATGAAAGAAAAGTATCAAAAGGGTAATTGTGGTTGTGTGAGATAATCACACAACAACCCTG
The DNA here is from genome assembly GCA_013400495.1 of Nicator chloris. NCBI lineage: Eukaryota > Metazoa > Chordata > Aves > Passeriformes > Pycnonotidae > Nicator > Nicator chloris. The sequence goes on along the minus strand of WAAE01020351.1, from coordinate 135,238 downwards.
TGTTGCTGTGACTTTCTTACTGCTGGCTGTTGAAATTCAGGGTCAGGTTGTGCTGGATACAAAAAAGCATACATTGAGGACTTAATCCAAAGGGAAAAGCTTCCAGTGGGACTGGCTGCAGCTCAAAACTAGGCAGGGGCTAGTATGGCCACAATCATGCCATAGGATCTGAAGCAGAGGAGTGTTGCACAGCTCAGTCTTTCCCTTTGTGTTGGTCAGTGAGGGCCTTTAAACTGTGAAAAACCTCACCCATGCCTGGTGAGGAACCCCTTGCTCTGGGCATGGCCTTCCTGTGGCATAAAGGCTTTTGGCCAGTACCAGAGGGAATTAATTACCAGAGATTTACCCTTGCTTGCTCGCTGGAAGGCTTCCACATAACTGTGTCCTGTTTTTGAAGAAGTGGGTTATCTCGGCTGAGCTCAGCTTGTTGACTTCATTAGGGGCCTTTGAAGGTATCCATGTGCTTGCTCCGGCAAGTGGAATAGGAACTCTCTGTCTCCAGACCTCACTTTGTCTCAGGCTAGAAGCAAAGAATGCCCCAAAATTGGGTAGTGGTGGCAATACTTAACCCTCTGTATTTCCCAAGTGCTGCTTCCAGGAGTGCCAGGCTGCAGGAAACAATGTCTGTGTCTTACTGTCTTGTTCTCTGCATTCCATTGATCTGCTCAGCACTTCAGAAATGGTAGAAACATGACCTTTCCTATGAATTTTTTACATAAGGGCCCTTATCTTACAAACTTGTCTGCCTCTGCACACCCTAGAGGACTAAAGTCAGAACAGCTTGATAGAGTAGCAACATTTGTTAGCAGAGATTATCCTGGCAGAACTGAAGCCTAAATTCTGTGATTCTTTTAGAAATATAAAAAAAATTTAGGATTTCTTTTTAAAAATATGTTAAGCAGAATCAAAATTTTAACCAGTGCTTTACTTTCTGACCATATAGCAATAATTTCAACTTGTCTTCCTTAGTATATAAAATTAATTTTTATGCTTGAATTTATAATTTGGAATAGGATTTTATGACAATTTTATGACTGTACATGAATATGACAAGATTCCATTATTAAACTTAAATGTTTTAATACACATTTATAGTGGGAAACAATCTCTGTTATCATGAGACTGTTTAGTAATAAATCCAAGCTGAAATAAGTAATTTATCTGTTGTGAAAATAGTCTGTCATTGTTAAGCAGAATTCCCGTTATACATGTATTGTTTACTATTATTTGAATTTAAAAGAATTTATTTACATTACAAACTGTAAATTTAATTTACTGTTAAACAGTTAAATTACAGCATTTGCAAGGCTAAGCTGCCAGTAATTTGACCATAAATATATGCAATTTTTTCCCCGAATGCTTTACACAAAACGTTATGAAAATGCATACATTACAAGAATCCAGACAAGGAGTACAATTCAGCTTCTCCTAATTTTTATCTGAAAATCTATCCATTTTCAGCATTAGAAAGGGAGATGCAATAATGTATTCAGAGTGATAGAACAAGGGATTCTGATGGCTTTCAGCATCTAACACTCTTCTTAATGCTTATAGGTTTTGATCCTTTCAGATATCATCTTGAAAATCATTGTGAAGGAAAGCTGCTATGATTTATGTGATACAATACATCCAGTATCTGCTTTCGTGCTTTTTTTTTTAACTGCCCTTTTTTCAAGTGCTTTAAATTCATACATATTTCTAAATTGGTTTCCATAATCAACAGTTCCTACTGACAACAGTTTTCATATAATTTATGAAGGTCTGGGTCCTATCAGGTGTTGAGTGCTGTGGTGTTGATCTCACAAGCGTTACCTTGTGCTCCTTGGGAAAGGAGCAGCCTCGTGGACAGCAAAACAAGAGACTTGTCTGAGACTTGGCATCCACAGCATATGAGCCCTGAAAATGAGGAAGGTCGAAGTAAAGGCTCTAACCCTTCCTTGCTGTCCATTCTGGTGTCCAGACTGAAGGCTTTCAGTTCAAATTCTTGCTGGCATACACTCTGGATGGCAGAAGGCTGTCATGTATTTTCCTGCCCTATAATCATTGACTCTTGTGATATACAGAAAGGAAACATATGGTAAGACTGGCCAGTCCCCCAGCAGGACTAGTTAGTTTGCAACACTGGTTTTTGAATGGTTAGTAGAAATTGTAAGTTATTGGTGGGACATGGTTCTTATTTGATGTTTTCTTCATCTGTTTTCTGTTACTGTGGAATGCTTAGATCACGTACAGATTATTTGCCACTTTGGCACTTAATTTAAGCAAAGACCATAAAGATGCCTATGGCTATCAGTTAATTTGGCAGAGACTATAAAGACATACTTTAAGTGGTCAGTTTGTCCGTTCTCTATCCTGGGCACTTAAAATTTGCATTTTCTTATCTTAACTGTGCATTCTGGATATGACCTTTATTTTTTCTGCCGTGGCTAGACCTTTGTTTTCAATTCTGTCCCTGCCTAAACTGGGTCCGTCTCTTCTTTATTTGTACTGTCATACTCTTTCTTAATTTTCTTTGGAACAGAAGTAAGAGTCACAATTTGTCTTATTTATAACTGGACAACCAAGAAGATACTTTTAAATTTGTTAATAGAGAAGCAAGATAATTTTAACATCTTCAATAAGTGAAAAGCTGAAGTGCTTGTGCAAGAGCAGTTGGAACAATTATAATTTCACCATCTTTTTTCTACCTCAGCTATTCTACCCACCAACTTCAATAAAATTCTCTGATAAAAATCTCATCCTGTCTTTCCATTTCCTTTAAGGTCTGCTTCTGTACCCATCACCTCTTACATGGATGCACAGTTGACAAACCAGAATAGCATATGTCTTTGCTGTGCTGTCATGTGCAAGAAGCAAATTAAAGCGTTTTGTGAATCTCACTGCTGGTTTCATTTCTACATGATGCAGTACAGTGTGTTTGCACAAGCTATGCTGACAGATAGGATGGAATATTGTATACTTACCTTGAACAACTGGTCTTTTCAAACGTTGGTTGACTATAGTTTTGAGTTACATCTTCTCCTGAAGAGAGACTCACTCAGTGATAAACGTGCTACATGTGCTCTTCTCATGTGTTTTGAGAAAATTTCCTGTCAGCCCAGAGAGGCACCAAGGCAGCCGAATGGTCAGCTGACTGATCCCGTGCACCACTGCCCCGTTCTCCAGCTGTCTCCAGTTTACCTGTTGTCAGCAGAGTCACAAGGAGGGCCTTTGTGAGTAATGTTGCGGGCAGCTGGCGTGAACCAGGTTTTCGGGATGTGCAGCCTCCTTTCCAAAATCTAGAAGATCATTACTTGGGGAAATAGGAAGTCAGGATATCTCTATTACCAGCAGGAAAGCCTCTCATTTGAGTCATGCAAGCAAATTCACTTGGAGTTTCTTTTTCCTTTGCTCAGTGCTGTTGAGTTCCATGTATTGAGTTCCTTGCCTCACAGTAGTGTGCCATCAGTACAGCCGTGAAAGGTCAGTACAGAATGATAGAGCAGTTTGTACTTGACCACATTTTTCACACCGAATTTTTTCTCTTTAACATTTCTGAAAAAAAATCACACAGTTTTTAAGCACTTCTGAGCTGAATTTGAACAAGCTGGCGTTAGGAATTTGCCATCGCATTGCTCACCCATCCCTAACCTTGAAATGTTTAAAAATAAATAAATAAATGGATTAGCATAAAATAATATAGTAACCCACTGAATTTATTTAGTTTAATTTATGCTAATCATGGCATATTGGTCCTCTGGCAGATAAAATAAAGCTGGTGGAGAAGATTGCGACAAGGAAACTATGACAATTAACCCTGGAAATTATCATGCTGAAAGTGTGTTCAGCTTTGCCATTGAAAGGAACGAGTTCAGCAAATTCTGTAAACTGCCAGTAATAAGATGGATTTATTAATTTTAGGAATGTAAATTTAATTTTTTAATTATATATATGCACATATGTGCACATGTATTTTCTAAAAGTTGTGCATATTCCTGTTAGATATTAGAATTTTAAATATTTGAATATAAGAAAACAACTTAATCCAGAACAATGCTCAGGTTATTTTACAGTGTTTCTTGGTTATTTCTGGCTTATAGTTCTCAGAGGTTTTTTTTAAGGTTGTGTAATATGCCATGTTAGGAAAAACCGTACATAATACAGAAGTTAATATTAGTTTAGGCTTTCAGTAACACCAGAAATAATGAAAATTACAAGCAGAAAAGGTTCTATGTATCTTTACTATTATTTTATTGGAGAAGGATAGATGGACTCTATCATGCTGCATCACTTATAAATCGTGTCTTAGCTCTGTGTACCAGAGGAGGCATACAGACCACATAAATAAATAAAACTATTATCATAAACAAACAAGTATCTCAGGACTTCTCACATGATTTAGACCCTGTGTGTGCTGATTTGGTTTTAGGTTTTTGGTTTAATTTAATGTAAATTAACTCCTTTGGTTTCTCACTTAAAACCTTGTATAACGCTCAGTGGAAACAGAAATTTAGTTTTAACTTTTTTCCCCACACAAAATGAAAAATTGAAATTGTGAGGGAGGGAAAAAAAAAGTTCCTTTCTTCACCTTAGACCACACTGCATGAGGTAAACGTCGGACAGGACTTGAGTGCAAGCAGTCTCTGAAAGGCAAGATATTTTTACTATTTACTAGGTTAGGGTTAGCATTTTTATTGGTTTGTTTCACTTTTTAAGGCGTAGAATCACAGGCTTAAAGGCGATGGCAAGGATTTTCCAAAGAAGATGCCTCAATTAGATTTTAATTCTCTTTAGAACATAAATAGGTGGCCTGATTCTCAATATTGCAGAGCAAGCAATGGCAATCCAAGGCCCACAAGGACTGCAGGATTTTTAGAACTCATCCATTTGGTTTGCTTCTGCATTTTGTGGCTTTAAATTGTTTTATCCTGAACCTTAAAACAGGTCTTTATCACTGGTTACTGCCTGCAGTGCCTGAACAAATGGTAGGAGCTGAGCAAGTGAATGCATTTGCACAGGGAAGAGTAAAACTGATGATGTGCAACTTCTGCCATGCGTGCAAAACAAACATGAAAACAAAGCTCATTTTTTTCAAATGCCTTTTGTTTGCTGTTATTATTTGAAGCAAGAGTCTCTACCAAAGTTTCAGATGCAATGATAGGCTCTCATGGATTGCAATGCATATTGAACTTGTATAGTAGTTTTCATATTAACTTCTTGGTTTCAGTCAATTAAAACTTGCCAGAGTATTCACTTGGAGGCTAAAAATACTCCTGCTGCATATCTATCTGGGAATCCCCTGTGCCTGAACAGGGGTTGAGCTGTTTCCTGGTATGGGCCAAGATAAAACATACTTGTCCACTTTTACAGAGAGTATTTGTGGACTCTGACAGCTTGTTCAGCTGTAGGTAGAAACTTGAAATTGGCATGGAAATAGCTGTCATGAAGGAGAGGTGCTATTAGTTTTTCTAGAGAAAATTGCTTTTGATTTGACGGAGCTGTGAGCCTTTGGGAAGTAGAACAAAATTGTATTCTCGGAGCTTACAGGGTGTGTAGTGGAGGAAAGACTCTGCATATGGTTAATTTAGTGGAAGGGCAGAGTATAGTGCAACATGCTTCTGAAAATGGGTGGAGGCACCTGAGGCCAGGACTTTATAAGGTACGAGGGACATGTGGAAAGAACTTTCAGTTTTTAGGTGCTAAAGCAAAGGCAGCTCCTCAGCTCCCAGAGATCTCCTTACTGATGCTCCAACACAAGCACGAAGGCTCTCCTACACACAGTCATATTACTCTATCCCAGAGAAACAAAAGAAGGAAAAGACTTTGAACAAGTGTTTTTAGCCTCTTTTGGATTTCAAATGACATTGAGGTCACACTTCAGAAAATCCTGCCATATACACCGTGATCCAGGTAGCAGGCTCTGTATCTAATCTACCATTTGCCATATCTTCTGCCTCTGTTTCTTCACTTCTAGTTAACATCAATCCCCCATTTAATTATTTGAAATCCATCTTTGGGTATCTTGCATATTTTAAATTTTCCTCACATTAGAGATTAGTAGGGGTTTTTTCCAGCCATCTTTCCAAGGATGTTATATTACACCCAATCCTTTACCAGATCTTATTTTTTTTATTAATTTAGCTAGCCTTCCAGTAGGGTCTCTACATTCTTCTCTTCTGTAATGTTCAAACTGGTCCTCAGGATAAGATGACGTAGGACAGACGAAGGAATCTGTGGCACGTTCCTTCAAGAATAGTTTTTGTTGCCTGGACAGACAGCAGAACCTCTCCTGAGCTCTGACAGGTTCTACCATGGCTCCAGCTCCTGAGCACCTCCTTGCCTTTCTCCCTGACTGGGCCCTGAGCTTCCTTTCATGTGCAGCTATGTCACCTGGCTGTCACTTCAGAAGTAGATCTTCAATGCCATCATCCATAAATCCATATCTTGTTGAACCCAATATATACTTAAAAGGCCAGCTCTGTGGCAGGTCCAAGCACTTTATACTGTGTAATTTTACTGTCTAAAGCCCTATCCAATTGTAAGTCCTCTGACAGACACTGATAGACACACCCCTTACAACAGGATAAGATTCAGTTTCTCTAAGACTTCCCTCCAGCAGCTCTGGCTTGACTCCCTGCCCACAAACCTGAGTTCTGAAATCAGGCCAGTGCTTGGGGAGCTAGGCAGTTTTAACTTTTTTCGCAGAGAGTTGTACAAACCCTGTCTCAAGAACCTTCCTTCGCCAGAGTTTCCTCACCAAAGGGTGTCAGACAAGACCAGACAAGCAGAGCAAGGGCAAATCCATCATAGATCTACCTGTTGTAGAAGGATACGGTGATTTTCATACTTCCCTTCTCTTTATGATAAAGCTGTCTTCTCCAGAAAAGCTGCCAAATAGAGACATCATTCGTGCTTACTCAGGCCCATTGCTGCCTGTTGGCGTGTCCTGCTCCGTCAGAGCCAGTAATGCTCCTGACCTCACTGGACTAGATCCCCAGAGACTTCAGAGAAGGGATGCATCTTTTCCTTAGGTCTCTAGCTGCCGGGCTTCCCCAGTACAGAACGACACAATAGCAAAGCCATCTTATTCACTGCTAAATTAATTATGTTGTAAATTGGTTAACGTAGGGCAGACTGTGATGCCTAGAGAACTTAAGGCATCAACTGTGTGCAAAAAATGCTTAATATGTGTTTGTTGGCAAGAGCAGATGGAGCTGGGCAATGGAGATGCACAGATTATGACAATGAGATGTTTTCATTGTAAAATGTTCGAAGATGATGTACAGTCAAACACTGTAAAATGTTGCTAATATTATTTGAATATACAGCATTCTCTAGAATCAAATCATAAATTTTTAAATTTTCCTTTAGGACTGAGTGTAAGTAGTTCTGGTATCTCTTGACGTTTTTATGCTTAACTGGTTATCTGACCATTCTCCTGGCTGCCTGCTGTACAGACAGCATGGCACAAAATGGTAATAGGGTGGTGCCAGTTGAAACAGTGAGCACAACAGCTGGATCCTGGCCTTGAGTCCTGTTCTAGCAAAAGAACAGGATGCCACTGTAAGCATAAAAAAACTGGAAAAATTTCCAACATCTGCAGAAATGTGCTGCAAAGAAATAAAGCATAATTAAATGCCCAACTCATTTTAGCCCCAGAGCTTGAAAATGTCTGTAAATAAATTGTTGGTTATGTAAATATTACTCTTTTCTGCTACTAGCAAAGAAGAAACAAAGCCATGAGGTGTTCCTTCTTTGATCCATAGCAGGAAATAAAAATATAGGTAATATCACCAAAATGGAAAAAAAGAAGACATATCCTTTCATAGCTGTCAATACTCTCCTTGCTTTGGAAGGGAGGAAGGCAGGTTATCGCTTGTGTATGTGTGAAATTCAGCCTTGTTTGCAGTATGATTGTATAAATAGCACTTTATTAAAAGCTAACTTATTTCCAGACTCTAAACTTAAACACAGACAAGTTCAGGGATAGATATAAAATCAATATAGCTCTTCAAGTAATGCAAGCAACATTTTGAAAAGCAACTATTCAGAGTGTAGCAAGTGACTTACTGATGAGGTTGCTCTGCTGATCCATTTGTTGCTGATTTGCTATACCTTGTCCATTAACATGACTGCAAAATGGGACTGTGAGCTTGGTTTGATTCTGCTGTAAGACTTTTATTTCATCCTCTGAAAAAAACTGAGAGCAGCATATCTGATACTTTGTAAGAAGGAACTTCTAAGACCTAATAGGAAGCCACAGTGAGTTTTTACACAAAACATGCTGTGCATTTCAGATGGATTTCTAATCATTGTGCTAAAAATCTTGTTTTATTTTGGAACAACTAGGTGTATACAAAACTCTAGTAGTGCATAAGCACAGACAATGAAATGGAAAAGACTATGTCTTTAACTATTCCTATTGCCTTTATATGGATTTTGATGAAATGATACATGAATTTTGCAGTATTATTTTCCCTCTGTTACATAGACTGAGGTGATCAAAGTAGCTGTTAAACAAAGTGCCAATATTTCCTCTATGGCCCCATCTTCCTACCTTAGTTTTCTAGTTTATCTGGCTCTGAGTACCATCTAATAGGTGAAAGTCATTCATTTCAGTGACATTAGTTTGATGTCAAATGTGACTTAGGCTTTGAGCTTGATGGGATGATAAGCAGCCCACGATTTCCCCCTGTGGGAGATAATGTCTGCACCAACCTGCCTTTTTACATTCAGAGGTCATGTCCAGCTGAGAGAGCAACGTGTACAAATGGGATTTTAGGTACACATTACCTTTTGTCCCTGAAAGTACAGGGGGCTTGTGACACAATAAATATGCAGATTTTCCTTCAGTCCTACCTGTTCCTGTGCCTAATCAAGCAGTTTTAAAAATGTACACAGTTTAGCTTGGACATGCTTGTTCCTTTAATTAGATACTTCACTAGAAAAGTATGCGTTTCAAAGCAAAAGTCAGTCAAAAGAAAGAAAAAACTCCACAAGCATACACTGGACAAGTGTCTTTTTAATATATAATTGCTGTGATGAGCACAGTAGAACTCCTGCATGGTTTGAAGACAAGAGATGGAATTGTTTCAGATTTTTTTTTTTCTGAAGAGGTTTTTAAGTGACTTCAATGATAGTACACTTTTGATCATATTTTTTATTTAGTATTTTAGGTCTCTTATTTTACTACCTACTGTAAACTAAAATATGAAAAGAGGACATACAAATGCATACTGATATAGTGCTGAAAATGTTATGGGAAAATATCTTACTACTTCGTAGTCCATATTGTGAAAATATTATTTTTTAATTGTGGTATTTGATGCATAAGCGCCATATTTTGGATGAGTATGAGTTTTAACAGGTGAGACATCATTTTGCCCAAAAGAATACAGAGTTTATGGCAGTATCACTGCCAGACCTCTAACTGCTGTTACCCTGACACTTTGTAGTGACACTAGTGACCACCACTGTTATGAGTGTAAATTCTGCATGCATGGAGCTTTTATACACAAGTTGAAGGGTGAGGGAGGGAGAAGATAGAGGAGACAATGCTTCATGACTGGCTGTAGGGATATTAAATCCTTGCCAACTGGTTAGATGGATAGTGCACTGTTTCTAAAATTTGCAAGTCAAAGGGAGACAGGCCTAAATTCTTTCCACTATGAAACCCCCACAGTCCTCTGCCTTTCAGGCAGAAGCAAAAAGGAATGGAAAATTCCAAACTAACGAGCGTTTCATTTCTTTTTTTTCTGCAGTGCTGTGCTTAGAAAAATTGCACTCTTTTTTTTTTTTTTTTTTTTCTAAGGCAAAGAAGTAAAATTAAAGTTGTATGACTGTTATAAATATTACATGTTCAGGGTATCAAGAGTACCTGTAGTTCTCTGGTTTCTGAGGGTGTTTTTGAATTAACCCTTTTATAGATACTGGTTGTTGGGAGGAAAGGATTCATTATAGGCAAATGTTACACTGTTAAGGAGAATGTATCCTATCCTAAAAGTATTTGTATGTATGTTGTTTGCATATCTGTTTTGTAGAAGTGGACTGTAGGGCATTAAGCGAAATTATGACTTGTCCAAGTTTGCCTGGTAAGCCAGAGATGAAGCAAGAAATGGAACCCAATGTCTTCATTCCAGATTCTCTGATGTTTTCTAATTCTTTCAGTTTTACTGAATATTAGAGATTAGTCAACCTAAATGCTGGTTATATATTAAATACATATATATTCAGCAGCGGCAGAATTCAGGATTTAGAAAATGGTGAACTTTTACTGAATTTCTCAAAGACTGAGACAAATATGCTGTGTTGTTTCACTGACATGTTTAAGAAGAACTTCTGACAGGTCCTTTGGGAGGAGTAATATAAGATGGAAGGAAATCTGAGCAGCCAGATTTCTTGGCTGAGGTGTCCTCAGTCTGAAGGACCCGTACAAGCAGGAATGGAGCGTGCAGGAAAGCAGACTCTCCCGCTGATCTGGACAAGAAACACGCACTGTGCAGCGCACTGGCATTCAGGCTCTGGATGTTGCCTGGAATTCACTCACACAGTCCTGACCTTCACTTTAGCTGAGTACTGCTCTTGCAGGGGACGAGATACTCCCAGATATCCTTCCTCTGTGGGTAGAAGACATTTGTAACTTTCTGCTGGGTCTTGTATAAGCAACAGACAGGCTATGTCCTCAATTAATCCGTTTGCAACATCCTCCTACATAAAATCCGTCTGTAATTTAACCTATACTGTCCAGATGACAATGATTAAGAACTTCCATCTTAAGCCAAATCAAAAAGAATACCATTCAATTTCTTGTATTTTTTTCTTGTGATTCTCTGAATAATTTCTTAAAGCTGCTTCACTTCTTCTTCTCCATTTGCTCCAGTCAGTTTACTCATTGGATCAAACTCTGTTTGTCCTTTTCAGCATAATACCTCAGCCGCACTAGCACACCTTTGTGCCTGCCTCCAGTCTTCATTTTGCAAGCTGCTCATAGCCAGTAATAATGATGTTTCATTTTCTTCATAATCTTTAGCTGTCTTTGGGCTGGTTGATGTTCCCGTAACTTTGGGAAATATTACCCTATTGAAATAAATCAACATATTAATTAGATTGTCAGGTATTAACATAGACAGGACATCCCTAATGTAATTATTCTTTTGTGCATTAATGTTTCAGGAGTGGATCTTTTTTGTATACAGAATTATATGTTTTGGGGATCTTAAATTGACTTCTCTCTCTCACCTGCAGAAGGAATCAGTGATATTTGAGAAGACTGTACCATTATGAGTAAACTTATACATCTTTACTAATTCTATCAGAGGAAGGCCAACAATTTGGCCTGTATTTAATATATGTGGCATTTCTTAAACATTCTCTAACATGTCTATCTCTTTAAAGTATTGACTTGCTTCAAATCTAATTTTGCCTCTGACCACTATCTGATGAGGAACTAACATGTGCTAAATATACTTATGATAGTAATCTTATTTTCAGTCCTCTAGTAAAGATCCTGATGGCCTAAAAGGGATTTGAGTCCTCAATGCAGCTTCCCTGCCATTATTTTTCCAGCACATTTCAGGACAAAGAAATGGTTGGAATGCTAAGCCATAAATACTGCTCTAATGTAGTTAGCAATCATTTTGTCAAAATAACAATAATGTAGCCATAACAATATGTTCAATGAAACAATAACCATATATATAATAATGACAATTATGTCTGTCTCATAAAGGTCTCTTAGTGAATAAGGGACTACAGAAAGGCATTAACAGAAATGGGTTGCTCACACACACAACACAGTCCAGGTGTGAGTAGTATATTTCTACTATATGATAAATTTGGGACAGCAAGAAATGTTGTAAAATTGTTGAGCTGTTCAACCAAACTGCAATTTGATTTTCACATCTCTGGGCTACTGCTTGAAATACAGACTGTGACAACCCTCTCTGGTTGGTACACATGCATTGTCCTTAGACTAAAGTCAGTGAGACTATTGCAAAGTCACCTCAGAAAGAGCGGCCATTTTAATTCTGGTTTTTTCTGGAACAGATCTTAATGCCACTTTTCAGCCATCATTTGGTCAGGTGTAGGGCAAATGACATTGCCTCTATGGTTATGTGCCTTGTTTATACCACAGCTTAATTAGAACTCCTCTGATCTTTCTGTGTTAGTCCTCTGGCTGAAGAAGTAGGAGTTTCAGTTCCTGGTGTAGCTCAGGCAGGTGACAGGGTTTAGGCACAACTACACTGTTGGCACGTAATTACTGCTATAATGCCCTGGAGAAAGAAGAGGGCAGCCTAGTACATGGCTCTTGGTTGCCTTAAAAGTATTTATGTAGCCTACAAGTAGCAATGTCTGTATTTTTGTATCTCTCCCTGAGCTGGTCTACACAGAAGGCAGGAGCATCCTTGGTGTCCATCAGACATTTCTGTCAGCTGAAATAAGAAAGCTGTAACGAGATTCTGAAAGCTGTTGATGCAGACCTTTTGGATTGCCAGTGAAAGACTAAAACAAAGAAACAAACAAAACCCCCAAACATCAGCAACAACAAAATGATGAAACACAAAACCCCAAGATCTAAGAATCTGGGCATTATTGTTGAAAAAAAGGTGGAAGGGAAATACGTGAAAGTTACACCAATGGTGGTTTTATTGCTACATTGGGTTTTTTTGAGATTAAGGAAATCTCTTAGAGTGGGATTATTTTTGAGAGTGAAAGCAATATGGGAGATCTCAGAGAGTGTATAGAGAATACAAAACACTGGGGTTTTGAGCTCCAAAAAAGAATCCATTTAATTAACTTACTTTTCCAGAAAACAAGTTCATTCTCAAATATTTAACTAGCATGCACAAAACTAACTGCTTATAAGTGATAGATCAAAATAGTATAAGCTTTAAAGAGTATAATATTTTTACATTTGGTCACTTAATTTCAAATATTTTTTATGTGTGCTGGCTTAGTTTTAGTTGCCTTCTGCAAACACTAAGAATTTTCCTTTAATCATATCAAGATTGACCCTTATTCCATGACTTGCAATTTGTGAAACTCATCAGCTATCACTAAACTCTCAGTAAAATTATCAGCTAATCATTTGTGGTAGACTGCGTTCTTCAGGGCACTATCAATGAGCCAGACATGCTTTCACACACAGGCCACCATCTCTGGATCCCAGGAGATGAAGATTGGTACAGTCATGCAGGGCATGAATTTTACTAGAAATCTGAGCAACGCTGTACTTACTGCAAACATATCAGAGTTAGGTGGAGTAAATTACAAATCAAAACAATGATCAGGAACTAAACTCTTAGTGTGTTGTAACTTAATTTTAGATTTGAGCTCAGACCTATGCTTTTGTAATTTTGAGACTTATTAAAGATAATACCTGTAGAATCTTTTTCTGCTATGATTAATTTTTGGGTTTTTCAGAAATTCCTAGTCTTATTCCATGAGAGTGTCCACATTTACATCTTATTCATGGTGGCGGTTCTCCTTGAAGATTTTCACAAAGTTAGGGTTGTATTTGCAAATTCCTCTCCATCAAAACAATTGAAATAGTAGTAGAAGTTACATAATGAAGAGCTTTATCTGAAAATTTAGCCCTGAAATTGAATAATAATTCAAATTATAAATTATAATTTTTTACTTAATTGCTTATCATGTCAGAAGATACAGATAGATAAATGAACCTTTCTGGTAACATTTTGAATAAAAGCATAATTTCAGTGATCAGGTTAACATTTCTTCATTTTATTATCAAACTGAGAGAAAACTATAATGCAAATGTATTTTTATAATTTGAAGACACATTCCTTCCACAAATATTTGACCTGAATTAGAAAGTGAAGAACACTATAGCTGTCTCTTGTGTTTCATACTCAAGTGGTGTTGGTTATCTAACAGGAAAAATTAGTAATATGGTAAAGAGCCACACAGAATTCTGTGTTATAGAAGGACATTTTATTAAGGAAATCTTATTCTCTTTTATTTTTTTAGGTGAAAACAAATGACTTTTTTTTTTTTTTTAATTTCTTTATGGTACACTCCACTACCTCACATGCAGTTTTGTTACAATTCAGCAATACCAATAAATGTTTAATCTCCTATTATTTTATCCTGTACCTTAAAGTAAAACCAGGTTTTCTTCATCTTTGATCTCATGTTTAAATGGAAGCTGGCTATTTAGAGAAATAATTTTTGAGTGTTTTTCTGTTTCATGAACATACAAAAATCACTTTTGTCAATTTTGGGGAGGAATTTAACCTCCTAGTGTGGTGAGAAACTTCAAGAATGATGGGGTTATAATACCTGTGCTTCATTGAATAGCTCAGTTTACAAACTCTGAGGATTGTCATCCTTTGGTAAGGAAAAACAAGCATAGGCTTTCTAGCCTTTTAAACCAAAATTAGTCAGTCAAGTGAATCACAGAAATATTTAGATTGCTAGAGGTATTTGAAGGCTATCTGCTCAATGCTTTTTCTCAAAGCAGGACTAAAAGTTTGAAGGTGTTCTGCAAGATGCATATCTAGGATCTGGTCAATGACAAAACAACCTATACATTAATAATATTATTTTTAAAATGTACAATGTATTTTTAAAATTTTTATAAAGGAAAATAACTGGCAGTTCTTCCAGAAATTAAATAGTGGATCTTTAAAGCACAAGTTTCTGTATTGTATAACACAATCTGGATTACAGCAGTTTTACCTCAGTGAAATCTCATCATTTTTTATGCATAATTTGCTAGACTAGTAGTATGATTAAAACTTCAGCTTGCTACAAGTACTAAAAGACCTAGAAAGAAAACAGTTTATTTTCACTTTACAGATAAATAATCTGAAAGGCTGCAGGAGATTTCTCCAGTCAGAGATAGAAATTGAGATGAGACATCCAACTTTTTCCACTTGTTTGGAAAAACCATGTTCGTTCTCTTCAGCTGTCCTCCCCATATGCACTAAAATACATTCTTCTCACATAGTTAGAAATAAAATCTAGGCTTCTGTTTCCTTCTAGTTCCTCCAAACTAGACAGCTTCACTACCATGTAGTAACTGCAATAGCAGAAAATTGGTGATTTTTCCATCTAAGACTTAGTCCATACAGAAGCTATATGAGTTGTTTGGGCATTAGAATTACATGGTCAGAAATTTAGAGCGCATGTAAGAAACAAGATGACCAAGTTTTTGACAGGAAAAAACAGCTAAAAAAGAAATCAGATGGAATTTAGTGATTTTACACCACAAACAAATCATCTGCAATGAACACCATGTTTTGCAGTAAAGTTTTTTTCTCAGTCTTTCATCTGAAATTACGCAATTCAGTGAAAGTATTTTAGATTTCAGCCATTTCTCAGACTTGGATTTCTGTGTTTCCCCTCAGTGGCATTGTAGATGTGAGAAGCTGTGAAAGCAGTTACTCATATCTTTTGGACTCAGTGGTAACTTTGTATTGTTTTATGTTGGTTAACTTTCGCAGAGCCATCCCAAAACAGCAAGGGAGATAGAGTCTGGTGGTGATCTGAAAACAGAAATTTTGGTTCTCAGGGCCCTGGAGGCCAGTTTTGTTTACTGCACACTTCATACCAGCCATATGAAGTTTAACACAGACAGATGTCAGATTCTGCACCTTGGATAGGGTAATTCTAGACGTAGGTTCAGGCTGAGGAATGAGGTGCTGGAAAGCAGTGGTGGGGAGAGGGACCTGGGGGTCCTGGTCAGTGGAAAGTTAAACATGAGCCAGCAGTGCCCTGGCAGGCAGGAGGGCCAGCCCTGTCCTGGGGGCATCAGGCACAGCATGGCCAGCCAGGCAAGGGAGGGGATTGTCCTGCTCTGCTCTGAGCTGGGGAGGCCTCACCTCAAGTCCTAGGGGCGGTTTTGGGTGCTACGTTATAAAAAATATATTAAGCTGTTAGAGATCATCCAAAGGAGGGCAACAAAGATGGTGAAGGGCCTTAAGGGGAAGCCATACAAGGGGCAGCTGAGGTCACTTGGCTTGTTCAGCCTGGANAAGGGGCAGCTGAGGTCACTTGGCTTGTTCAGCCTGGAGAAGAGGAGACGGAGGGGAAACCTCACTGTGGTCTTCAACTTCCTTGTGAGGGCAAGAGGAGGGGTAGACACTGATCTCTTCTATCTGGTGACCAGTGAGGACCTGAGTGAATGGCATGAAACTGAGTCACGGAGGTTTAGGTTAGATACTAGGAAAAGATTCTTCACCCAGAGTGTGGTTGGGTGCTGAAACAGTGTTAAGGAAACTTCTCTATCCAACAATCCAGGACTCACTCTGGCAGTCTCTCTCACACCACCTGAGCTAGGAGTGAAGCCCCTTTGCAGCTACAGACCCCACACTCCCACAAGTCAGACCAGGTTTTGTTATCAGCTCGACCCCAGGTTTTCCACAGTAGAGTCTCAGATGTCTCGATCCTTAAAATAGTTTAATCATGATGCAATAAGAAAATAGTTCAAGCTGGGTGCCTCTGAGGAAGGGCCTTAAAAAAATGTGTGTTTTTATACTCTCGGAGTACAATCAGGTGAAAGTCTTGGGTAGTCAGCTCCTGCTGTGTCTCTGAGTCTCTGTGCCACAGACCTCTATGCCCTTTGTTATGCAAAGGGTCGGCCTCTTGCCCAGGACTCCAACACCAAATCTCAGGCTGCAGCTGGAACTGCAGCAGCACACCGAGCTACTGCACTGAAGGTATTCCCTGGCACAGGCTCCCCAGGGCAGTGGTCACAGCACCAGCCTGACAGAGTTCAAGAAGCGTTTGGACAACGGTCTCAAGTACATGGTATGACTCTTGGGGATGTCCTGTTCAGACCCAGGAGCTGGACTTCTGTATATCCTTGTGGGTTCCTTCCAAGTCAGGATCTTCTGTGATTCTTTGCTTCTGCTTCTCCTCCTTCTCTTCTGCTTTGGATGGTACCACATGTTTCTATAGAAGTGAGCTCCCAGTGCACTGCCATCAGATCTTTCAAAAACACTAGTCTCCCTCTTTCCTATATATTGAAGCCAAATGGGAGCATAATATGGTCAATGGGCTTGGGCAGTTGAGGCCTTTCACAAGTGAATGTGAAAAGTCAGAAACATTTATATCAATCATGTGGAATGTTTTATTACTATAGATAGATACCAACCCACCCCCCCTCCATCCCTCCTTTTCTCCACAAGAAAGAACTTCAGGCTTCAGTGAACCCCTAGAGGATTCACCATGTGAAAAAAGGAAGAGAGCACAGATAACAGAAAAAGAATTTAAACAGGCAAGATGAAAAACAAACTGGAGAAGTTCCCAAATCAGTGTATCAGCCTTTCCAAAATGTTCCTAAGTTATTCTCATAAAGCAGCTTAGCTCTCTGTTTTGGCACTCTTCATCCAATGATTTTGTGAGAGAAAGCAAGAAAGAGACTCGGGTGAGACTGGTCGTTTTTGGTTCCATGGTTATTCCCTATCTAATATTAGGATTATTTTTCTTTCCACACTTAAGAAACTTGTAAGGACTTTCATCTGCCTTACTAGAGACCTGGGAAGGAGGAGTGTCTAATTCCCTCAGTGAACCTGATCTCAGCTGGGAACACTTCTCCTTCTGTATCTGCGTCTCTTTGTTCAACTTCATATGTATGTATCTTCGAGTATATTTTTTAAGGCCAGGAAGCTCAGCAAGGGGAGACTCATGTCTGCGCTTGTACCAACTGTTTAAAGAAATTATATCGCAGAATGATTTACAGATTTTTCTAAAAAGCGGTATTTTAAGACATGAACAGTTCTTTTTATTTTAAAGAACAAGCAAAGAGCTGTAGTAATTACCTTCAGTCAGCACAACCCTCAGTGTTCATTGCTGTCACAGAATAGAAAAATATTTCTTCTTTGTATTTCTGGATGCAATGTTTTCCACTTTTAACTGCAGTATAAAAGGACAATGATTTTCTTCTCCACCCCCAGAAGAGTGAGAGATGAATGTTTAATTAGAGCCAGAATTTGTAATGTTCACAGAACAATTTTTTCCCCATAAGTGTCTCCACTGATATGGATACCGTTTGTAGCTCATCTCCATGCGTCCTTTCTATCTGCTAACAACAGAGCCCTGCTGCAGTTGCTGCATAAGCAGTTTTTGCCTTTTTAATAAGGAAAGGGAAGTCTTGTGGTTCATCCCAGTGGTGCAGTTTAAGAGAAAAGCAAGAAATGAGGCAAACAAGGGCAAAGAGAAGATTATTTTAACTGTCTGATTGCTTTTGCCACGTTGCTTAATTTACACTGGTGACAGGAATTTTGGCAGTGTGTCTGGTGAACCTCACTCTCCCTCACTGCCGAGAAATATCAACTGGATGCTGTCAAATGACTTTTACCTTGCCATTTTTTCTTGCATTACTTGTCATAGCTTGTTATGTCTTTTGAGTATTGACTCCCTCAGGTTGCTGTGGCACATCAAAAAGGAGGAGGGGAAATAACAAACTGTTCAAATGGGATCTGTTCAGTGGGACCCTGGTGAGAGAAAACCCATAGAAACAAAAAAGGAAACTTGTGGGGAAAATAGAGGAGAATGAAGACCAGGACACTGACTGCCTTCTATTTTAAACTTTTTATAGAAATCACCAATTTTTTTCCCTAACTTTTGCCCATTTAAAGCAATTACAATGGAAATAATCTTATTGTGTGTAAAGGAGCTATTTGCAGCAATTTGTTCAGGAAGTTCTTTGCCATAGTCTCCTGAATCTTTCAGAAATAGGTGGGAATCTAAGGGCTGTGTTTTTAAGGTGTGTTTGCCTGGCAGAAGCTGCACTGACCTGCACACTTTGCATCCTAATAGCCAATTTAATTGCTCTTCTCTGATTCCAATGAAACCGCTTACAGAAAGACAGTGCACTGTTTCCAGGCATAACATCCAAACCCCAAAGAGACGTGGGGTATAGGAAAGGGTGTGATGTTCATATTAATCACTAATTCCAGTAAAAATGAAATACTGGGGAAGGAGGGTTATGTGATCACAAACATCTTGTTGGAAGGAGCTGCTGTAGTATCTCATTTATGGAGCAGTGAAATGTAGAAATGATAATAGCTTGAGTTTATATAGCACCTTCCACCACAAAGGATTCAGAGGTGATTTACAAACTTAAATTGTTACATAGATGGCACTTATAAAACAGAACACAATTGCTGTTTTCAGAGTAATGGTCTGAAACAGTACAGATTGCGTTAGTGCTACTGAAATGATTTCAGCTGTTATTGGAGAATAGGTAGGATTCATTATTTTTGTAGAATAAAACTGAATCATAGTGGCCAGCTCATGAATGAGCTGCAACAGCTGTCAAAATGTGCTTAGAAAACCAGCACAATGCAGGAAGCACATCTGGGGAAGGAAAGTCTCTCTTTACACAGAATCTTTTGGAGTGATTCATTAAAAGCAGTAACATTACCATCCCATGGAAAAAGTCTGTGTATAAGGGGTCCTGATCTCTCTGGAGTGGCTTTTCAAAAAGTCGTGACTTCTACATTTCCTGAAGAAGTATGTCCAACAGCTTGATGGCCCAAAGCACTGCAGGAGGAAAAGAGGCCTGCAGTCCAGGTTCCTGGGGAGAAGTGGCCTCTATTGAATTTTCAGTCTCTCTCCTGCTGCCTTTAGACTCCCTTGCAGGTTTCCTGCCCAGATGCTGGTGCTGCCTGTGATGTTTAAATGTGATTTATGGGAAAATAAACTGAGGGTGTACTGTATGAGAAGTCCATATAGGTGTATCTGACACCTATAGGAGCTATCATTTTTGTCACTCATTATACCTTTGAGTGTGATTGAAGAAATCGGCTGTGTTGGCTCAGCTAGTAGAAGGCAGACAGAGGCAACTGCTGTACAGACTGTAGCTCTTTTGCCTGACTTCCATGATGCCAAGTGTTATCTTCTGTGCCCCTGTTACAGGTTAAGTTACAGCACCACTCTCTCCAGCACAAATGCATGTAGTTACTCATCTGACTATAAATCTTTGTTTGGTATAGACTGGAAGCACATGAAGGTGAAAAGGGGTTCAAATGACTACTAGTGCTTGGCTACTAATTCCCTACAAATGAAGAGGAAGTGTGCTGACACCTCCTGCAAATCATGCTTCCACCCTGTGCAATTATCACCACACAATATTAAATGGAGGTTGTTTTCATCAGTGCTTTCAACAGTTTATAAGAATTGTATAACATACACAATTATGTTATTGTTACTGTGAAACTGTACTGTTACTGTGAAATGTTTGGAAATATTTATAAGATGGGCAGAGGAACGATGTGGTTTTTGTTTCAGCAGTAGATTTAGTCAAACAAGGTGTTGTGAAGCAGTATCCATTTTTATTTTTGTTTTCGTGGGGTACTGATTCATTGTGGACCCATCCACTCCATGCAGTCTATTCTGACCTAAAAAATAATGTTTCAGATACAATGTATTCTAAGCACTTAAAATTGAAGGAATGTGTCTTGCTGGCTATATGAAGTCTACTAACAAAGTCTGTCTTAAAAAAAATGTAAAACATTTCTATTGAAAGATGTGAGATCAACTAGATTCTATTTAGAGTGTTGGCAAAACTCTATGTGGTAACAACTATGTGACTTCTGTCCAATTTACTCTGGAAAATGCAAGCCTTGAAACTTTGCAAAGCAATCTGAAAATATTTGTTCCTGTCCTGTACTTATTCCAGTACAAAGTGAAGGGTAATTTTAAATGCAACTGTAGCTACACAAATGTATCTACATAATGGGATTTATAGCTTAAAGCTTAATTAGGGCAAGTAGCTGACAAAAGCCTCCTCCAAAGTGCAGCTCTCTCCCCAAAAATGCACCACAGAGCAACTGGTAGCAGCCTTTTACCAAACACTCCTGTATTTGTAGCTAAGTAGACTAAGTATCAAAAGGAGTATTGGTCTGGAATATGTATCTTGGTTCTGTAAAAACTGGAGTAAAGAACCACAATGATGTGGGCTTCTTTTTTCTTGGTTGGAAATGGGGAATTTGCTGAGAAATATTAAACTTAAAATAATCAACTATATGTAATCCTTCTTTAGAAATGCTTGTACAAAACTCAAAGCTGTTCTTAATTCTTTCCCAGGAGACCAAACATTTTGCTCTGGACAGGTTGCTTTTTGTGCTAGATAGAATACCAAGAGGCCATGCTTCTATTTTGTTTAGCTAATAGTCTGATTTATTTTCTTATTATTGTCCATGTCTTAATAGGTTTATTTCTTATGTATGAGTTAGAAGTTGATGAGACAAAATAGGACAATAATATACTTCCGTGTATTCAGATTTTATCTGTTCAGTTCAGTATAGCAGTTCAACACAGACATGCTTAATTTTAAGGCTGTGCATGCTCACTTTGCTCAAGTGTGTTCTTACTGTTCTTTTCAGATTTTGTTCACTATTTTGGTAACACTGTTGTTGATGTCAGTGGATATTCTGTCTCAGAAAAAATTCACTAGAACAAAAAGGAAATTTGAAGGTCTGACACAATCTATAAAAGGTTGAAATTGCTTGCACCAGAAATGCTGGCACAGAAAGCAGCTTTTACACAAAGGATGGTAATAGTGTGCAGCTCTATCCAGCTGAAATTAGAAGGGAAGGTTACAGAGACATAATGTGACACCCCAAATTAGATTTTGGCAAAATAGGCAAAACTAACGTTTTAGCCTCTTTTTTTTTTTTTTTTTTTTTTTTTTAAATAAGATTTCCAATGTCTGCAGTGGTCAGGACCTTAGATTTATTTCTTGTAAGAAAACTGAGTGTTCAGGAGTAACACATGTGAATTAGAAGAGAACAGGGGGAAAATAAGTCAAACAGTTAAAAAAAACCCCAAACTAAACAACAAAACCCAGAACTCCCCCGCTCGCCCCAAAAAATTTAGAAGCACTTCTATTTATATGAGAAGAGAATAATGGTGTGTGTCTAGAAAACTAAATTTCTGTGTGTAGATCTGAAACGTTACTGTTTTATGAAATTCAGTGTTGATCAAAGGGAGAGAATCAAGCTGTTAGCTTCTTTGAATAAATGCTAAAATGTGTGTTTTACTACGGTTTCAGGTACTTTTCAGATGTGCGAATGCTATCCCTGTTGGCTAAGCTTGCTGGGGCTCCCAGGAGGGAAGGTCGGGTGCAGGACCATGTGCCGCTGCGGCTGAGGGGCCCCGGCGAGCTCCCGCTGCTGCACTGCTTCAGTGCAAATGCTTTTCACCAGCCATCTCATCAGAGAGTGCTGATTTAGAGCAAAAATACTTGTTGCTGTCTGTTTTGCTGATGGCCGGTTTTTGTGGGAAGGAAGGGCCCCTTAGAGACTGCACGCCAGGCTGTGCTGTTACCTGCTCATGCTTAGTTAGCAGCAGGCTGAGGCAGACCTGGGAGGAAGCTCAGCCTTTGCCAGGAGTGGTTCTGGGGGAAAAGAATCTGTTCACTGATGCAGAAAGTCTTTTCTTGTGAGAAGTGCCCCCGGCTCATTCAGTCTTGTTTCCCAAAGCGGCTGTAGGCTCCTTCGGCGGCAGCTGGGGCACCACCAGGAGGCTGCTGCGTGTCCCCGCATCGCCTGGCTGCGGCTCCCGGCGCGGTGTGCCCGCGGGGCCCGGCGCGGGGGACACAGCCTCCATCCACGGGGCTTTGGTGGGCTCAGCACGGGCCGTGCCCGCGGGGCCTGGCCCGGGGAACACAGCCTCCATCCACGGGGCTTTGGTGGGCTCAGCACGCCCCGTGCCCGCGGGGCCTGGCCCGGGGAACACAGCCTCCATCCACGGGGCTTTGGTGGGCTCAGCACGCCCCGTGCCCGCGGGGCATGGCCCACAGATATGGCCGAGGGGCCACAGCCTCCATCCATGTGGCTTTGCTGGGCTCAGCGTTCCCCTGGCTGCCGGCACTGCTGGCACCACGGCCGGCCGCAGTGCGCACCCCGGCAGTGCTGCACAGCGCAACCCTGCCGCTTCACAGCCGCGATGCTGCTGTGTCTCCACAAAAGCTCATCCACTCGTGTGGGTGCCCCCAGCCCCCCACTTGGACGATGCAAGATGCAAGTGCATTTCTTCTTCTTTTTTCTCTGCCTGGTTGTACAACTCGCTACCGGGGACAGGCAGTGGCTGCCAAATTGCATCCTACATCTGTTCATTTCCAAATGCTCCTTTGTTAGGTGAAAACGAAGCCCTCATTATTGGCTTTAAGTATGTAGTCACTTAGGAAAATAAGTCAATAAGTAAACATCTGAGTGAACAAATTGGTGATTTGCATCTCCTTGTTCCCTGAATGCGTTCACAAGTGGTGAGAAAAAGAACCAGTGTCTCCAAACAAGTCCACGTGGCATTTCCCCACAATACAGTTTTTCAAACAGACTGTCTGGCTTTTCAGCCAAATGATATGTGGCGAAGTCTGGAGAGAAGAAAGATGGATGTATGGGATTTAGTAATATGGAGTACTGAGGTACAGTACAAAGATTATGTTCCTTCTGGAATACTTCTGATTTACTCCTAAACACAAAGTTGACCATATGGAGAACTTTCTGTGTCTGAAAAAAAGCAGCTCACTATTTCAGGTCTACAAGGGAAACCTGTGCTTCTTGTGATAGTAAATCTCTGGGCTATCCATTTTTTCTGTTCAGTAGACTGAAATTTAGATTCAGGAACAGTATAGAATTAGCTGCAAATAAACTGTTAGAGAAACTCTTAAGTCATATTGACTTAAGTGATGAGATCATGCCAAGAAAGTTAATGCAGGCAGCTCAAGGGGAATGCTGATCAACTGATTTATTCACCTCTGTTTATTTTAAGCAAAAACATATGTCTAAGGAGGATTTCAAAGCAGATGAAAAAGCTGAAAAAACCCAACTTTCCTTTAGACCCTTGTTGTCTTAATTCACTATATATTTTTCATGTACAGATAAAACAGTATGAAGAGATGAAAATACAGCATACATGCCTTTTAAAGTACCTCTTTAATTCTATATTGACATTTGTTAAAAAGTAACCTTGGATTCCAGTTTGTGTGTTTCCAGATCAGTAGGGCAGAATCTGGCTGTATGTTTCTGCTTGCCCTGTTCACTGCTGATCACCCTTGCCCACCTTGGTTATGCTTGCAGCCACTGGCTGTGGCTTTCTTATAAATTATTTCCTACAATTTATGCTTGACTGTAAGTTTGTACAAAGACAGCTTGATAGCCTAAGACCTAAAGTAAGTTTAGGCTGTTTCAAATTAAGATGCACATTGTCCACATTGGCACATGGTCCCATGTTAAATGTATGAATCTTTTTGATTAGTACCCCCCTGCATGGCATCCAGTCTCACCCTGCTATACAGATTTTTTGAGTCTATTTGTGTTAAAAAGAAATTGGACTCAATTTTCATTTTTAAAAAAACTCTCTGAAATGGAACAAAACAAAAATTTCAGAAAAACTTGCATGAGGGCACACATAAGGATCCTGGAAACACAAAAATATATTTTATTACTAGACTATAACCTTTCCTGGAAACTAATAAATATACAATGTCTAAAAAAAATTTGCGCTCTCAATGCAGTATGAACTTTAATATAGTTAGTAACCCATCAGTATAGACTATAGAGCATCTGCATCAAGACTCTAAAGAAGCTATTAAATATTGTATTTTAAATATATTTAATAGGGACTTACAAGTTTAATTGTGATTGACTACCAGGCAAATAGTGCATATTGCACTTGCAAACATACAGCTCCAAGGATTGGCTGTGTAAATTAGATTTGTTTTGTAACTGTGATTTTGCATGCATCTGCCTGTGTCTGTGATAATCAGATGGAAAGATTACCACATCAACAATGAAAACCCACATCCATGAGAGGTTTCACATCTCTGTTTTGAATCCTTTCTCATGAAAATTCCTTGCATGTGCCTGGCTTTATTTATGCTTCTGCTTACAGAAGAATTTAAAGGCTATCTTTTCTGCATCTGTATGTAAACATTGAGAAATATGTTTAGCTCTCCACACCACGAAGGAAGCATGCTGTTCTCTCCGAGAACATACTTTTTGCTCTTAGATGTTCAGATCATTAGATGTTAGATTATCAAAGTATTGAGAAACATTGTGTCTCTGCCCCCAGAGTCATTGCCACAACTCCTCTTTGCCACAGCATAACCATAAAGCTGCTTAACAAAGAAGAAATCTTCTTCTGGGAGACTTTTCAAGAGCATTGTAATTGAGTGGGTATGGACTGACCAGCATTGCTTGAAATCTCAAGTCCATTGTTCGAAAGGGAGAGAAATGAAAAAGAGCAGGTTTAGACTGAATGTAGTGGGAGAATGTCATAAGGGCCCAAGTGTTCTCCACTGTGGAATGGTTAAACAAAACAGTTGAGCTGGATTAAAATTTAGGTAAATAAGAGGCTGAGAAAAGTCAGAGAAGTGTACAACGGGGTATGATTTTACATGGTTTCAGGGAATGACCAAATAATACCTTTATTCTTGTCTCAGTTATTTATCTTAATATGAGCCAAAAGCTCTCCAGGTCTCTGAAGAGGCACATGGCTCATCGTTTTTCACTGTATATAGATAACAGAAATGAAATCCCAGTTTCTTTCTCTCCAACTAAGGCCCTCATTGTTAAACCTGATCCATTCTTAAGAAAAGGCTTTCCCCATCAGGCACATAAATCCTAGTGAACATAAGGATTCCCAAGTTGCAGCATGATGGAGAATTTGGATGTGAGCAGAATCAGAGGTACCTTTGAATTCCTCAAGCTAAGATTCTTGTTCATTAGCACAGGAAATTCTGCTCAGGACAGGGAGTTCTAGAGATGAACCAGGAGTTAACACTGAATATATGAAAAGCATTTGTTGCATATGCAACTCACAATCAATATATATGTGAATAAAAATTGTTGCACCAGCAAGTAATGCCTACACTTCATACTTCAAAAAACCCACCTTTTAACCAAAGCTGAAGTCTCTCCTGGCATAAGTGATGGCAATATTATATTTAAATTTGGAATTGTAAGTCTTTGGTATTGTTGAAAGAGATTGTCCTGGTGGATCCAAAAGCCATGGCTTTAAAAACATGAAAAACATTCTGAAAATTCTCTGATAGATAACATAGAGAATCATCTTTAAAAAGTAATGCAAATAAATATAGAAATAATGGGGGAAAGTGAAAGTAGAAGCACTGAATTGAAATTACAGGTAAAAAATGCAGGCAGCAAAGAAAAGGAGCTAAAGAAATCAATGAGATATAAGTAGAAATATAATTAAATTAGTAAGGGAGATTTTAAAGGATATTAGGAATAAAAGCACCTTTTTCCAAGACTAGACCCATTGCAATATGAAGAATATAAGATGAAATAACACAAAAAATGAAAAAATACAGAAACATTCAGTTAATAATTCTGTTAAATGTTTGAAGAGAAGTAGGAGATGAAATGGTGGATGAAATGAGAAGTTTGCCATCTGCAGTGAAAGAGAATGTGAAACAGTATCTGCTATAATTAAATGCCATAGAATCAAGAGGCTCAGAGAAGTACAATTAAAATCTTAGAGGAATTATCCAAGGAGCAGAAAGAGCTGAGTCAGTTTGCGATTGAGACATAACTCTAGGACTGGATATGGATAATTACCTGTGGAAGACAGGCTTGTTGGAAGCTTAGGCATTGCAAACAAAAGCACATGAGGGTCCAGTGGGTAAACATTGAACTTGAACAAATTTGGCCTCAAAGGAGACAGATTTTCCTTGTATTAAGGTAATTTAGTATGGGAACAGCTCACCAGGGAAGGTGTCAGACTCATCAGTTGGAGACTAAAATGAAATAAGTCTTAAAAGAGTTGCATCTCAGGAAAATTCTATTCTGTGTATAGACAAGGTCAGACTAGATGATCAGAGCAGTTCGTTTTGGCCACAGCATGTATAAATTATAAATTAAACCCAAACTAATTTAGAAAATGATGTTTCAACCCAAACTAGAAACTAATCTACTGTCTCCTGTATAAGACTCTTCTCTCTTATAATGTCTCCAGCCTAACTACCATTGATTTTTTATTAATTAATGGCACATGTTTCTAATGTTGTCTGTTTTGTGGCCATCTAATATTTAGGTTCCTTTTGTGTGGCTGATGTATATGCACATATAACAAATTAGGTATAAAAAAGTACTGTAAAAGAACTTACACTCAAAAGAAAGCACGAGAGACAACAGGTGGGCAAAACAGCCCCATTGAAAGGGGCTGAGGGATGGTATAATACTGGTAGAACTGAAGAGTTTCTGTTGAGTACAAGAAGGTGCCATATGGTCAGACATGCCTGAATGTGTTATGGGGGCTTTTCAGCAAGACCAGCTGCTCTAGCAAAAGGCTCACAATTAGCATTAAAAATGACTAGGGGGAAATTTTGTTGAATTGTCAAAAAAATCGAACTCAGCAGTGGAAGGTACCACAACCCTGCAAATACAGAGGGCACCAGCACATAATCTAGCCCTACATTAATATTTCCAATATCCTTCTTTTAGAGGATGTTGGCATCCTTAGAGAAGGTGAACTAAGTCATTGAAGCTATTCCTTGAAAAGCCTTGAAATATATACTTCTGTTCTGTGACATCTTCTTCCAAAAGTATCTGAGCAGTGAAGGATATTTTATCATCAGCTCAAATAAAAGACAGGATATGTCTCCTAGCATTTAAAATAAATTTGGAATCGAGTTGCAGTAAGTGAGCTTTTAGATTGAGAAGCATCGCACTGCTTTCTTCCTGGTCACTTGGAAGGGCAGAGTGAAGCTCCTAAACCCTGTGAAAGATGCCCTGCTTTCAAATTCTCAGTGGCATTCTGTGCTTTACTGGGAACTTTTCACTTGTTCAGATACTGTTCTACAAGAGTCTGGTTAATTATCTTTAAAGACAACAAAAGAAAAAATAAGCCAGATAAGCATCCCCCAAAACAACTTGTAGTACTTGGAACATAGTGGACTTCATATGCATATACATTATCTATAAAATTATATATGTGTATTATATAGTATTTGTTTACATATTTCTTTATTTCTGTAGCTAGCTGAATTGGTTGTGCTACATCACCTACAATGATTTCCATGTTTCTGGGAACATATCCATGGTGGACTGGGGAAACAAATTCTTTACTTGTACTACATGCAGTGGTATGCATATGGTTACTTTTGTCTACTGCTGAATGTGGGACAAGTGTGTAAAAGGTGATAGAGAGCTTCAAAACTTTATGTGTCATCTCAGCTGGCATTTAATGTGCACTGTATATGGTACCCTTATCTGTCGCTCTCCATACAGCTTGTTAAGAAGCAGAGGCAGCCGTTTGCTAATATGCTCATATATACAACTACTGTGCAGGAGTACACAGTGCAAACTGAAATGTGGATCATTTGAAAAGAGGATTTCGTCCAGTGATTTCAGTGGGCAACAGATCAGGCCCATACTATTTGTCATCATTTCCGTTTAAAGTCCCAGCAGTTGCTTCTGAAGAGGTGTGCAAACAGCAGCAGCAGAAAATCTTTATTTCTCAGCAACTAGTTAAAGTCATTCACTGAAGTATTGTGTCTGTCTGAGAGAGAGCAAAAGTGCTTGTGCTGCAGTAAGGCAAGATAGGCGCCACTGGGGATTTTCCCTGCACTGAAAACCCAAGTCTGGGACAACACTGTAGTTTTTTTAAACTCTGCATAAGTCAGTTTGTATTAACATCATACCTCATGGTCCTTGGCACAAGAAGAAGGATTAACAAAAAAGGATTCCTAATACATTTCTCAGGGCCCATGTCTGCCTGACTCTCTGGGTGTCTAATTATCAGTCATTGCGTGGCCTTCCTAGAATGCTGCATGTATTTATCATTTGACATGTTTTTCGGTCTGCTCTTTTTCTTGTAGAAATATAATGAATTTATAGTGCGAGCTGAAATGTTTCTAATATTCTCGTAATTTGGAATCTAGGTGCATTAGGAGAAATTGGTGATGCTATTCTTTTCCCAGTCAATTACTGATCTGGAATCATTTTATTTTTCCTAAAAATTGAACAGTTGCAATCCCAAAACAAACATTAGATAGTTTTAATATATCATTACTTATGCAAGCAGAACCATTGATTACAAAACATAAGTGATGGCAGATAGCTTCTTTTGTTTCTTCCTGTGTTTGGCCTTGCCATCTCAATTCTCAGACAGCAACTCTTTTTCTTCTTCTATAAAAGGCACATTTCATATTGTATTACTGAAATGTACAGCTGTGTTTGGTAGCTCCATTCTCACACATTTAAGAATAGCCATGCCTGATTTTTTTGAGATGGTGCCAGTATTCCAAATGGCTTCTCTTTTGTTTTGGAGAAGTTAAAGCTTAATTTTGGCATTTATCAGTTCTGAAGTTATGTTCGGTTTCAACAGCTTTTTTTTTTCTAAGATGCATCGTTTAAAATAACCCTCAGTAATTACAAGAATTTGTCAGGATGTTGCTGAGCACCTCCCGCGTGTGTTTTTTGGAGAGAAGCGTGGGGCAGGACGCAAGGAAGCGCGAGCGTGTGCGCCAGCCCTGCCCGGGGAGCGCCGCCCGGCTGCTGCCCGTGCCCGGCGCTGTCAGCACCAATCCACCTCGGCGCCTCCCCGCTCTTCAATCAGCCTCCGTGGCCCCTCGCCGCTTGTTGTTCAAGCTGTGTGTCACAGCCAGTCACAACAGTTACTTCAAGCAAATTTTCACACTCTTTGGCTCAAACTGCTGGCAGCATTCCTAAAGACTCTGAGGAAATAATTCCACAAAGTGGCATAAATTAATGTGACTAATTAACATGATGTTAATTATTTGTAAATTGTATGTTTGGATACACATTACTTGAGAGGCATATGTTACATTCAATGTTTACTGAAACAAGTGACTGCTAATCGCATCTCCTGAGTGTTCCTTTCACAACAGTCAGCAAATAGAGGCTTCTCTAAAAATAAAAATTGTGTCCTAAGGGAATGCATGAACTATAGCATGCAGTGAAATGAGGAGCTGAAGTAGAGACTTACCTTCGTGGCAGCCTAAGAAGAGTGTTGAAATGAGTTTTACAGGTAGTAACTGCTTTCCCATATAAGTCAGGACCTATATAGTATATTAACAGAATGTTTTAAAATGATCCTTTCCCACACCAGTGGCAAAAATAACGGGAGCTCATGTAATTAGAAGTTGCACACAAGGACAAGACCTCAATTTAGAGTTGAAAAACCAACAGTACCGCAGTTGTTTTCTAACTTCTGAGTTTCTGATGTGATGCTGAGACGATCCTCCTGCATCATTAGCAGCAATTGCAGGCACTTGAGTGGTAAGTGCAATAAGGGCAGAAATGTGACCCACTCAGTAACCTGTGACTTTCCCAGCACGAGAGCCTCGTGTGATGGGTTACAGTGTCTGCAGACACCCACTCCCACTGCAGCTGGCAGCAGACTCAAGTACACAGTGTACGGAGCCCGCACGGGTTCTCCTGTGCCCTAGAAGGCATGGACAGATCATGCTGGTGCTCATCAAGGGGCACAGCTTTTGTGACCTGGAAGTTTGGCACTGAATGCCACTACTAAGGGGGTATAACGGAGTCCAGTAGTGTGGTACCACAGGCCATATAATCCCTTTATTAAATTTATCAAGCTTCATTATTTAGGATTGTTTTTTCAGTACTCTTGTCAGAAAGTTATTTTAGAATACAAGGTGATAATGCTTAAAAGCTCTTTTTTGTAATTTCCAGTTTACATTTCTCCATGATTGCTTACAACTATTCTTTTTGGTCATTCTCTTTCAGATTAAATAGTTCTTTTACTTCTCCCACATCTCCTCTTCCAGCTTCATTTGCATCACATCTTTCAAAGTTCAGGTCCATAGAAGCTTAATTACTTTAAATGCTGGCTATTGTCCTGCCGTAGCAGCTCCCTAAACTCACTTGCCACCTGACTGCACATGCACTAGAGTTGGTGCAAAGCAGAGGAAGGGACCATATGTTTCTAATATAAAGACACAGAGAGAAATATAGACAGATATAAAAAAATGACAGGCAGAGCGTATCTATGAATTACAGTAGTAATCAGAATTTTGAGAAGAGATTTTTCAATCACAGTACAACCATATTCTAGGTATTAGAGAAACTTCTGTATTTCATCCTTTCTCTTCATCCTTCCGTACTTCCCATTCTTGCTTCACACATCAAGATATACGAGCTTCCCAGTGAAGAAAAAGAGTATGTCTTTTTTAAATTATTTTTTTTTTAAACACAAGAAAACAACATGTTTTCCTAACATGCTTTCTTCTTTTGGAGAGACAGAAAGTGCTTTTGTTGAAAGTTAAAAGATAAAATTTTGTCTGAGGCAAACATCTAGCCTGGAAAATTTCAATGAAAAAAATTACAGCTTGGCAAAGACATAAGCAACTGAGACCAATGTATTATAATAAAAAATATTGAGCAAACTTAACCAGAGCTCTTGTCTATAATAAAAATGTTCGCAAGCATACATATGTATATACCGTGCTATTTTCTTATACATGTAATGAATAATGCAGTTCATTATTTTTGGAACTGTATCATTTGCAGTACTCTTTCAAGCCAACTCCTGAATTCAATGGGGCTTATTGTATATGTAAAGTTTAATACGTGCATAACTCTTTTGCAGAATCATATCCTACAGTATTAATCTGGTACTCACATTATGAATTTACCTGCCTGAAAATCCAGACTATTTTAAAATACGGCTGCACACACACTGACAATAAAATTAAAAACCCTAGAACTCTACATTTTTGTCCTTTTATTGTGTGTAAACCAGTTGCATATATTGAAAAAAGAAGACAACATGTAACTCCTGGTTTGGTTTTTTCTTGCAAATTTATTGTGCTTTATAGGTTTTATTGTCATGGTTTTTTCTTTCCCTGGAAGGGTAAGGGAAGATACATGCAAACACAGATTGTACATTTTGCTTGTTTAGGGAGTATTTGAGTGCATGAGTTCTCTACTGGCAAGGATGGGGTGGAGGTCCCAGTTGCTGCTGTGCTGAGGTGCAGATGTTGAGGAGGCTGGTTTGGGGCATGTGTTGACTTAGCTCTACTTGCATAAAGAGCCTTCCATGAGCAGATGCTCTGAGAATCTGTTTTGTGACCAAGAGTCTGATCTGTTTATACTCTCTCAGCTGTTAAGTTAAAGGGAAAACTCAACTCTGGGCATGGATGCACAACCAGGACTGGGATTTGGTGCTGAAATTATATGGAGTTATTATACAACAGCAAACTTATTTTCATAAAGTTACAGGTTCCAGACACTTTTCGAAAGAAACTTAGAAGAGCTTTATTATGCCACTGTTGATAGTGACTCTGAATTCCCTGTACAATGCATTTTCACATAAGTCGAAAAGGGTGAATACTGGCAAAAGATTTTGTTCCATAGAAACACAAATACAATTTTTGAGGTTTTGCAATCATGCTGAAATCATACTATGGTTTTCGAAAAGAGAAATGAGAAATTACATAAAAAATAAGGACTAACAGCAGGTCTTTAAGCTGTGAAGTCTTTTTGAAATGGAAATATTTATATATCTGTTCCTCAGTGGAAGTGTTTTCTTAGCATTTAGGTATTTCCTACATGTTTTGACAACAACAACAAACAAACTAGAATAACTCAAACTATTTTAAAATAAAAATAATTTTTGATTTAAAAAAAGTAGTTATGATCTCTCACTCAGCCAGGCAGTTACTAGCTGACTCTGATAGCAGTTGAATCCATTGCACTGACTAGGCCACCCTTGGAAAGGTGAGAAAGTGTCCTGGCATGTCCTGTCTCACGAGGCTGTGTTGAGTCACGTGAAACAGAGCCACTACCCTCAATAAAATAATACAAAGCAACCTTTGGATAGAACAGGAGGTAAACAACAGAAATTGCAGAGGAGAAATTGCAACCTGCAAGCAGAATTAATCACCAGAGCTGGTGTTGGGAGATGCACTGGAAATAAGTCCCAAGAAATACCACCTCACTGCGCACATGTGCTAAGGACTGTTTCTTTGGGGATCCAGTGTGGCATAGTCCTTCAGGGGCTGAAACCTTGCCCAGGCAGCTGGGCAGCTGAAATGAAAGCTATGGTTTGTTTGGCCACTCCATTCCACAGCGCTCGAGTTATCACTGGATGTTTCAGGCACAGTCCAGCTGGGATTAGTCAGAGGACAGGCTGAGACCTTGTGGAATCAGCCATATACATGAATGTCATTTTAAGGACCTGACACAGACCAAGAAAACTGAATTCAATTCAACTGCTTAACAATTTGTAGTTTTCTTCTTCCCAGTGACTATACTCCCTGTGCTGATTAGCCCACATAGGAACTGTTGTGAAGTCCCAGTTGTGAAGGCATGTGATGTACAGCTGACAGCCAGTGCTTGCTAAATCCCATGGGTTTCACTGGGAGTTCAGCCAGAGCCCAAACACCGTGACAACACAGGAAACCCAGTGCTCTTTCTGAATTCCCCCAGTCTCCAAGATGTTTTCTGTAATGGTACAGTGAGAAATTTTGGAAGACTGGTGGCTATTTTTTAACTTAAAGGTCATTTTTGTTGGTGAAATGGGAATGGAAGAATCTCCAATAGATTATGGAGAACGAAAGGGTCAGATTAGGCCCCTAAAATTAGAAGTACCTACCTGGCTGGGTCAAGTGAACTGCTGTCTCTTAGGGAGCTTAAAATTGAAGGCAGCACTTAGGTTACACTCTAATTTCCTACTGGGAAAAATTGTGCCAATATATTAGATGTTTTCAGTTTGAGCATATACTGATTCACAAAAATAGCCAACTAAGGTTACGTTAAACTGCAGGCATATAACTTTTCATCTATGATTCACCTTTCTTTTAGGGGTGCTTCTATTTGTAGGTTACATCCTTGGGAACATGCATATCCCATCAAACAAAACTGAAAAACCTTCTCTTACTATATTCTTAAAGGACATATTCTTGTTCCGCCCTTCTCTGCCTGATGGGTGACACATGGGCCAGATACACCCACCAGCCTCTTCAGTTTCATGTAACAAGACACAGTTCCAGCCCTTGTTGAGACACCTATTGGCACTGTGCATCTCAAAGATGAGAAGTATCAGAATGATAAACCAGCCCAGCAGTTCTGTGTTAAAATTAGACACTTACAAAAAGTCACATGAATGTGATGTTCTTGTTAACTGTATGCATAAAAACTGCAATGACATTCAGTGGTGTTTTTTAAGAATTTTCTTATAATATTGTCACAATTTGCCTATCCATTACTTAGATATCTCAAATGGATGGATGTTATTTAAAAGTACAACAGCGATATGTTTGCTTGATTTATAGTTCCATTCTTCTCTCTAGCTTTCTGGCCTCCAGTGGGATTTCTATTTTCTGTTGTTAAATCCCAGCATAATGGACACCACAGCTGCAGTGGACAGCTGTAATTTTTACTGACTTCTGTCTTTGTGTGTGTGACTCAGCTATGCAGTTCTCTAGTCAGCTAATGTGTTTTGAAAATGGATTTGAATAATATCTGTATATATTGTTTAATTAACAATAGAAAATGTTTATTCTTTTGAACTTCTCACTGTTGAAAGAAAATGAAAACGTGTCTATTTTGTATTTAATATTAGCATTCCCTAGGTTCTTAATGGGGGAATGAACAGGACAGCGGTTTTGGATGTACACAGAATGTAAACCCACAGCAGAGTATTTAACTTTTTGAAATTACATTTAATTTTAAAGTCTCATGAAAGGTAAAACAGTTAGAAAACACTGGTGGTCATAAAATCTTAGTAATAAGAAAATAGGATCCTTAGTACCTAACACCATGTTTTGGTGCTTGGAGAAGGATTTCTTGCCATCATTTACTAACTCGTTTTTCCCCTTGCACGAAAGCATTAGAAAGGACCTTCATCATCCCTGAGCTGAAATAAAATTGATATACCCAGCTTTTCACTAGAATATCCCAACACATTCAACTTGTCATGTTCTATGCTGGATCTTGTCCTTTGAATGACACCTGATACCTCATATAATTGAACAGGAATTGTGTGTTGCTATTGTTGGGGTTCATACTTAATATCAGGTGATACACGCTTAGATGTAACCTACTTGAAAACCTGAGTATTTTCCTCTGAACAACTTCTACTGTGAGAACATCTGTAAACATAAACTAACCCCATGTCACTTCTCTCTGGAACCAGAGAAGAAGGAAGATGATATATTTGCACACACTGAAATGGAGCAGTGTGCCCCAAAACCATGCTAAACTTCACTTTTTGCATGAGACTCCCTGACAGTAAGAGCGGTCCCTGAGAAATAAGAAAAAGAAGTCACTCAGCAATTTGGCCTCTGTGGTTTGTACCTGATATGACAATGAACATCCCATAATCTCATAAAGGAAACCTAAATTACTAAATGGTTTGCAGATGAAAAGCACAGTGCTAACTACAGTTTAAATATTTAAATAATATCTCCTCCATTGCATTAGCTACAAATCTGTTTGCTGTCAACATTTAGCCAGTCCAACCTAGGATTTTATAAGAAATATCAGTTAATCACAAGTCTATCTCTAGGCTATATGAATCTCTCAAATGTGCAGCTCCAGGAAAATTGCCACAGGCCTAATGTGTATCCAGCACTGAAGCATGTAGCACTTTCCATTAGATCCACTGTGATAGAAAAATGGAAATAAACCCCTTAGTCTTTCCAGGAGGAGGTACATTAGTGTAGTAGTTGGCCATTTTTAATTCCATTTGATATCTTGTAAGTGCATAAAAGTATTGAGAATTAGTACTCTATCAGGTGGTTTTCTGGCTCTGCTCCAGGTGAGAGAGTTTTGCTGTTAGCAGAGGTATTTTAAGAGAGGAATCGATGTCAATACATGCACTTCTTTATCTGATTGCTGGAGGTATTTACCATGATTCTTTACACCTTTGGTCAGGAAGAATGCTAAATACAGTCTACTAATTAAAACTGGAAGGGTTTGAGTTTCCTTGGAAAATTTTTGATCAACTGCCAAGTGAGTGGTCAGCAGAGACACTGGATACTTATGACAATGTTCAGCTTCTAACTATCAGAGTCAAATTCTGTATTGGGTTGATAAAATTGAGAATATAAGGCTGTAAGAGGCAATGTAATAATAAAATTAATAATATTTGATTATGATTATTATGATAGCCAAGAACATTTCAAATATTTATAACTGAAACTTTTTTAGCTTTGGAAATCAAGATTTGCTGCTATGGATCAGCATGTGGTTTACTGTTCCATTTAAAGAAGTTTGACTTTTAGATGGTTTAATACAAAGGCTATCACTCTATGAAAAATATCCAAAATTGTTCTTTTCATCTAGATATGATTTACATGACTAATGCAGTAATGTAATAACACAGGTAAGGTTCTTCACAAATATACAAGCAATGGTATTATCCGTGGGGGGTTTTTTTGATATTTACCTTTGCATCTGTGTGCTGTTGATTTTTGCTGTTAATAGTTTATTAATTTTATGCTCTCTTGTCAAATAACTTTCCATTAGAAGAAATGCCTTGCATGTAAGATCAAATACTGTGCTATATACTCCGCTCATTAAAGAATCAATAGCTGTTTTCTGTATTGTAAGTAGCTTGTTCAAAGTAACAGCTTGCAAAAGTAATAATAAGACATCTCCAGTCTGTTTTTTCTGTTTCCCTGGATATAAAAGGAGCATCTGGTTAGAATCTGTTCTCTCATATTAAATAACATCCCAGTAGGAACAGCTTCTCGCTCAGAGAAAAATCTTACACTGACTTACCAAAATGTGCAGAGTGTTGATTATACTTCAGCTTTTACTTTAATTCATCCTGTAGGTCATGTCTAGGTACATGTTGCTACTCTTCTACATAGGATTTTTAATTAATGTATTTCTTGATTATTTAAATTAACACCTCATAAATGGCAAGGAACACTAGATTTTTCAAAGTGAGGATGTACAACTCAGATCCTGAATTCTGATTTCAAAGTCCTTTGGAAGGGATGAAAAGCCTATAAAAATATTTTTGGTGGCAATTACAATATCTGTGTTCACATATTATGTATATAGGCAAAAGCAGTGTTCAAGAATTTTCAGAAGAGCTTTGTGTATGATGAATCTGCAAATTAGATTTGCAGAGATTTATTATTTAATGTGTGTAGACATTTGCCACATAGCTTAGGAAAAAGCTGTAAGTTAGAAAGAGTATGTTGAGTTTTACACAGTTTAAAATGTCTGAAGAGCATTCTGTTTAGGTGACATCTTTGACTGTTAAGTACAAAGTACTCGTCTGAGTGCCAAATAGAAACTGTTAAGGCTGCTATTTGGCATGTTGGACTGTTGTATATAATCTTTCTAATACTTATGTGATAATACTTGTTAGATTTTTAAAGCTTTCCTTTTATTTTGTAGTCAAGATTTGTTGGTGATTGTGTTTGGAATGTGTTTGTGTAGGTGTACACAGACGTACACCCTTATATGTATAAAATAATGAGGTAACCGTTCACACAGTAGTGAGCTATTTAAGCTTAAATGTTGGTTACAGATTCATTATGCTGTTTGACATCATTATATTTGAATATAATGGTGAATAAACCATGAATTATTCTTCTTCCATAGTAAACGAAGCCTATATTATTAAAATAATGAAAACAATTAAAAGATAGAAGTTATCCAGAAGCTCACTTTGATGAGCTAAATTTTATTTACTTCATATCCACTCCGAAGAGGTGTGAAGGAATTTCATGCAGACCTTTTCCTGCACTATACCTGCAAGCAAGCAGTTGTTATTATGGCTTTCAACTAATCTAAGCACAGGATTTTGTCCAGTAGATTATGTTGCATCTATGCATGCTTGACATACCAGGGCAGCCTTTAGAAGCTACTCAGGAGACCAGATACCACCAAGGGCACCCCTTGCTTGTTGGTAGAGGTAGAAAATCTGCTCTGGCAGGTGTGAGCCATGGAAGTTGAGGCCAACAGGAGCTGGGTCAGCACTACCTTGTGCCATGTTGCCTTGCTCTGCCATGGGGACATGCAGTGCTGTTAACAGAAACCCTGCAGTCACTGAGGAAAGGCCAGTGGAAAGATTCTCTTATTCATGAAGTCACAGAAATGAAGACAACGTGTTACAGAACAGATTCCTTTTTTGTTTGGAGCCTTTCTTAAGGTGATAGAAGAGGATTGTACTCCCCCGTTTTCCTGGGTTTTCTTTAGGAAAGGAATTTAAAAAGGAGTGAGCAAACGTACTACCGTCCATGAGAGAGATCAGTAAAATGCATGTGCCCACATGATGGGTTACAAAGACAACTTTGTCATAAGAGATAGTGCAAGTTCCAGTGATATATGTGCAGCAAACAAGGAATTATTCTGGCACCTGCAGTTCCTGTAGTAATAGAAGCAGCTCATGCAGTAGTGAACTCTGTTTTTTATGTTTTGTTGCTACTTTCCATAATGTGAAATATTAGGGCCCATCCCCACTGACTTTCCTGCTCAGACTACTGTAGTTCCATGCAAAAGCACTGCTTGTGGAGAAATTCAATACCACAGTCATGTAAGTTGCTGCTCTAGAAAATGATGCACAGTCTAGCTCATCACATGGAAAAACATGAATTATTCTTATATTCAGCTGTATCTGAGGTAATACGTACATAACATTTTAACAGAAAGTAAGAGAAGGTACTATGGTAATCTAGGAAATTACTAATTTTCCTCAATTTTTTTCATCTCTTCCTTACCAATGTACTTGGTAATATACTGTAGAACTTTCATTTCTGAGGTTGAAAGTGTAGGGGGAAATGGATTCTGCCTGATAGTCCTCACTAATAAATTCATTCAGGAAACAACAGTTTTCATCTTTTAATTAACATCATCTGATTCAGTCTTCAGACCACTTTTTTTTTGTCATCCTGCTCTTGCTGTCTGCAATCACTTCTTTTTTTTCCTTCTTGGAAAAAATGTGTGGCTAGAATGTTTCTTCCCATCATTCCTCCTCTTAGCTCTAACTTCGCCTTCATGTGTGCTGCAGTGTGTACCAGAAAGTCTTCCTAATTTCAATAACCAAACAATCTCTGAGGTGGCAGCAGCATTTCTTGGTGTTCTATAACAATTTTGGGAAACAGGATTAAATTTAGTGCAATGATGACAGGAACCCATTCACTATCATGGATAGATCATATTTAAATTGTAGAAACATTTTACATTACAGGTTTATATTAATAAATTCCAAGGTGAAGGAAATAAATTCAAAACCTGTTCTTCAAAGCGTGGAAGGGAGAGAAGAAAGCTCTTGCAGAAGCTAACTTTATTCATATGATAGGCACTGCACCAGAGGAAAAGGGTCATCACTCCTGAGCTTTAAACAGGATTTGAAACATCACACACCCAGATCTTTAACTGACTTGGAGCTAAGGCTGCAGAACTGACCTTAATGTAATATTCTGGAGGGAACTGGTGATTTGACATACACTTGGCAGTATTTCCAAATTTATGGCTGAAGTACCATCCAGGCTTTCCTTTGGGAAGTGTTTGGTAGCCCCCATCCCATTGTCTGATCCCAGAGGTGATTGTCCTGTGAGCCAGGTAAATCAGGAGGCAACTGTATGGCAGCCACACAGCTGTCATATTCACCTCCTGAGTCATGCTGGGTCATTTCAGCAGCCTGCATCACATCAGAAAGGGCAAGAGCACCCCCAGCATGTCCCAGATGGGACATTGTGGACTTCCAGAAAGCAGGAGAAGGAAGTGAGGCAATCCCAGTAGGCACAGCTGGACTCTGGCTCTGGGCCTGGGCAGAACATCCTTTCCAATGAGATAGAATACTGCCAAATTCACTATTTGTGGTTCCTTTCAATGTGATGTTTAAAGCTCAGGCAAGCTGCAGTGTTACAGCCTGGTCAGACCTTCCTTTCAGCTGTGAATAGGCGTGTTAATTTAGTTACATGCTCTCAGAAACATCCTTGTTATCAGTGCTTAGTGGTTGCCTTCTGGGCAAGTACAGTTCCCCAGTAAAGATCTAAAAGGCTCCCGGAAAAAATGGGTCCAGTGGTGCAGAACATTTTCCAAAAACTCTTTTCCACAGCCACATAATAACTACGGAATTTAGGCTAACAGCTATGTTCACTTACTTTCTAGCAATAGCAAACTCAAAACCCTTGCTAGAGCACAATGCTAATCAGTCGCTAATCAAGTCTCTAAGTAGCCTGGAAAATGTGCTGTTAGAAGAGCAAAAATTCATGTATTTGTAATTTTTAATTTTTCTGCCTATCACTTATTTTCTTGCTATGCTCCACAGTCAGTGAGAAAGAAGCTGGATAGATTGTCACAGATCTGTGCTTTTCAATTCTTTTTCTGTATTGTGAATATGCTGAATGCTTAGTTTGTTAATAGATATAGGAGGATAGTTATGTTTTAAACAAAGGTTCATAAAAGAATGTTTATTTCTTGCTATACATTGTATTGTAAGGCTCTATATCAAATCTACATTAAAATTATACTTTGTCTTACAACTGTTTTGGATCACTGCTGGTTAAGAGCTGATTTTAAAGTCCTTTAGTTAATTTTTTGCACATAAGTTGTCTTTATTTCATAGATTGCTGTGAAATGAAGTTTCTTTAATGACAATTTTCCTAAGAGGTGATTTACTACAGTCTCATTTTGTCTGACCTTTAAATTAGTTTTATGCAACAACAGTATTAGAACATTCAAGCAAATGCAACATAGATTTATCAAAGATATTATCCCAGTCTACATTGAGGAACTAGACATTCAGAAAATGTGGTAGGCCTGATATTAGTCAAAGTTCAACATTTGATACAGGATCACACATGGGAAGTTATTAGTCCAGCTGAACAAGGTGGATGTTAGTAGTAGCATTGCAGAATGGAATAGAGCTGAATAAAAAAGCCATCACAACAGGTTATGTTAAATAGAGAACTGACACACTAGAAGGAACATATCAGTGGAATTTTTCAAGGATCAATCTAGAGTACTTGACTTACTTACCATTTTAATTAATGGTTTAGGCACAAAATATAGAACTGGAGGAATGGAATTTGCTGGTGGCAAAATATTGTGAGGCATCACTGATATAAAGGATGACCAGAATATTATGCAGGAAAAATGTTCTGACCTTGAGGACTAAAGTAATAGAAATAATATGAAATTTAAGAATACTGATGGCACTTAAGGGCTGCTGGAAAGAATTTTTGCTAGAGACTTATCAGTTGAAAACGACAGAGGAGGCAAAAGACCTGTGTGTAACAATCAGTCATAGAATAACTATGAGTCACCAATGTGATACAGCTGTAAAGAAAGCAATGTGATCCTAGAAAGTGTCAAATGAGATATTTCCTGTGGAGATGGGGAAATGTTAATGTTGTAGCAGCCCTGGCGAGCTTGCTTTCTGAAAAACTGTACACCTGCTTTTAAGGAAGATTAAATCCAAGTGATGCACGTGTTAGGAAGGGTTATAGGGATGATTAGAATGATACAGAAGCAAACAAAATATACTACAAACAAACAAACAAACAAACAAACAAACAAAAGTTGCAGCTTGTTTAGCGTAGCTATATAAGGGGAAGAAGAGACTAGATTTTTGTCCACATGCTCTTTTGGGGGGAAACAGCAGGGTTGGAGAAGAGTGGCACTTGAGACTAAAAACAAGTGGACATGAGTGAATATAGGCTGGAAATTAAA
Organism: Nicator chloris; assembly: GCA_013400495.1. Classification (NCBI taxonomy): domain Eukaryota; kingdom Metazoa; phylum Chordata; class Aves; order Passeriformes; family Pycnonotidae; genus Nicator; species Nicator chloris. The sequence continues at coordinate 93,638 of WAAE01020351.1, read as the reverse complement.
ATAACATTACTAGTGATTAGATGAATAGGGCCTGAATCAGTAGCAGCAGTGAAGAGAGAAATGGACTGGTTTTAAGACAGAGCTCAGTAAACTCATGGGAAGGTTTATATGGTGTGATTTTCATATTATGTGATTTGCTGAGTCAGTCGGGAACTAAATCTGCAGATTTATGAAGTCTTACGTTCTTCAGTGCTTAATCACCTGTGTATGCATCATATGTGATGCATACAGCTTGCTTAGATTGTGCCAACTTATTTAACCCCAAACTGATATTCAACAGGAAGACAAACTCTCCATAAGAGGTATGGAAAGAATATCCTTGTTCATAACTACATTGCTCAAAAGTACTCAAATGTTCTCATTCATACCTGCTGCAATGCGTAAAAGTACTCAGACTCAGAATATTTATGTATTTATTGGACGTATTATAGACTATAAAAGCTACATTATAGTCTAAAAAAAAGTATGAAATTATTTATGTGAAACCTACATTTCATAATTTTGGCAAAGGAACCAGAAAATAAGTGCAAACAAAACTGCTGGACTTCTTAGAGGAAATAAAACACCTTTAACACCAGTAAAATTATTTACTGATATTATTTACTTCTTTTCTGACACAAGTGCAAATCTTAAAAAATACTAAAACAGTAGTGTCTGTTCTCTCTATTGCATGCAAACTTCTACAACTACTTCACTGGAAAAGTGTGGTAGTAAGTTTTACTGAGGTAGGAGATTGAATTTGGCATAGAATATGAAAGGAACCACTTGGATGTTAAGATCCTTGCAATGTGAATTCCACCAGTAGAAATTCTATCAGGACAATAATTTCTAATAATTTCTATCAGGACAATAAGGGCAAAGGCTCTGGTTAGATAAAAATATTGATCCTCAGACGCTTGTCAGTAGCAATTAAAAAAAAAAACCAGGAAAGTTTTCCCATTAAAAATACTTGTAATGGGCTATTCCAGCCTTAGGAAATAATAATTTAAAAAATATATGCAAGAAAAGAAAGGGGCTCTGGTGAACAAAGGTTACCTAATTTCAACCATGAAGTGTTTCTTCACTTTACTCCTTTATAGTCATGGATTGAGGGATGGGGAGGAGAAACAGTATGTCTTAATAGAGCACTTTAAAAGACAGGAGTTGCTATTAAGAGAAAGGAGAAGAAAATTCTTAGGGGAGCAAGCATCTTGGGTTTGCCTGGTTCACACTGCTGCAGAGCACTTGTCTTGTTTGAAAAATATTTTAGTATTTCAATTACAGAACCCTCTGAGCTCTTTCCGGAGCACAGTATCAACTGCCTTACCATTGTGGACTCTGCAGAAGGCTGTGCATACAGTCCTGCAAAAAAAAAATCAATTCTTCCAGTATAAACATCCTTTTTGCAGAAAGTTGAAACAGAAAAAAGAATGCTGTACACTGACATGTTGCTAAGCAGCAAAAAGGGCATATGTCAAGAACCATCTAAATCTTTTGTATTGGTGCACTTCTTTCTTCACACCTTCATCACATAAGCTGTTATGATTCTTATATATTCTTTATATGGAGAGAAATTACATAGAAGCTAGTTTTTCCTCATTTCCTCTCTTTCCTTTTTTTAAAGATCCAGAATTAAAGAGAGGTCCTTGGTGGGTCTAATCTGGTTGAGACATTACTAGTTTCAGGTCAGTCCAGGCCTTTAGGCATTTTTGGTGTAGATGATTAATTCATTGGTTGATGGGCATCCTGTTGTGAAGCCTTTTGGGCCTGGGTTACTTCCAGAAATAAAATGAAAATCTTGCCAGAAGGGAGAATATTAACCTTAGAAATAAAACTGGCCTCTCTAGACCATGAGGAGGTCAGTAGTATTCTGCTGAGATAGTTAAGAACTACAAAATGGTGACTGCAAGAAAAAAAAGAGGTAATTAGAAAGCATTAGCAAGTAGGAATTTTGAGATGGTTTGCACTGACCCCTAATTTATGTTGTTTGCCATGTCTTTGATTCACTGGAGTAGGAATAGTTTCTTCCTAGCAAGTTTTGATGGGTAAAGTGTTATGGTCTCCCTCTTGCTCTCCTAGAAACCTTTGTGTGAGTGGTTTCAGTGACATGTGTTTGTAGAGTGCATTAAAGACCTTTTGATAATTGATTATAATTTTTGCAAGGATGTATTTTATGGTGGTGACATTCCATGGTTTTAAAAACATTTATTTACTGTGAAACTATTACTGAGTACTTTCAGGACACACTGTCTTCCTGATAACAAATGTCTTCTGAAATGAGGAAGAGCTTTCCTTTATTTAAAATTTCAATGTTGAGATTATTTTTTATTATTGCAACAATTTAATAATATCTTCCAAGTCCCTTCATATTTTTAGGGTCAAGAATTTTTTAAAGTACTTACGGGACACAAATTTCTTTTTGCTTCTGTCAGACCAACTGTGATGAGGTAATGGTGTTCTGCAAGTTGGCATTGGAACAACAGATTATACATCAGCCAGGGCTCATGCCTTTTTCCCTTTGTGCCCTGTGACTATATGACTAATAAAATGCCTATTTTTTATTGTGTGTGGTCCACCTTCAGAATAATAATCATCCTTGAAGACTAAATTAATGAAAAATCAATTTAGCAATCAAATATTTCAGTCATAGTTAGTGGCTGAGTTAAGAAGGTATTATAAGCAGAGTATAATTTGTTCAGACATATAGGCAGTTGTTGGATTTCTTATTCAGCCATCAATTACTGCAAAATAGTTAGCTGAAATTACAATTAAATAATGGTTGCAAACCACACTGTTAGAGCACAGTCACATGTGGAAACAGCTGGAGTTATTTTAGAAGTGACCATCCCTGCTGTTTTCTACTGCTCTTCTTCTGGAGGTCACAGACATCAGGAAGGGGCTTCTGTCATGTACTGCCTTGCTCAGGCAGCTTCAGCCAGCACCAAGCCCTGGTTTGGGCAGGAGCCTTCACAAGGCCATTGTGGTGTCTCCTCCTGGGCTTGTAGATCCCAGCAGGTGACAGCAAGCAGCCAAGGCTGGTTACGTCCTGCACTGCTCCTGCTCTGCCTCCCATGAGGGTTTGCCTGTGAGCATGGGGTTTGCTTCCCTGGGGAAGTCATCCTTAACCCCTTTCAGGCTGATACATTTATAATGGCATCTTTCATGCCTGTATGTAAAGAGGGATTACCTGGATAATATGTGTTTGCCCAGTGACTGCTCACTGGACTACTGTGACTGGTCCTGGAATGTTGCTGCTATATTCAGTAACATTTATTGGCCTACAATTGCACTTCTGTCCAACTGTGCCTAGGTTAGGAACTAGGCTGTAAGAGCAGTATTTTCAGGAAAGTATTTTAGGCATTCTGCCTCAATTCCCCCATGTTCAGTACCCATCTTTATGACATGAGTGAAAATAATTAATTGCTTCTTGATGAAATAATTGCCCCCAGTTTTCTGTGTGCCATAGGACATTATAGAGGACATAGGAGAGGCTTTGAAATTTGCTCTCAAGATTTCCAAGGGAAAATGATGATAAATTAAGAATTTGGACCCCCTCATGAGTTTCTGATTCCATTTCAGGGCTCCACTTTTCAGGGAAAGGTAGTGACTTAATAATCCAAGCCAATTCCTTTTTATTCATGGTACAAGGGGTTTTAGTACTTGTTGTCTCTCTCATAGGCCATTATGTGCTTGATTACATATTCGGTGGAAAGGTTGTTCTGCGCAGGCTTATCAGTTGCAATATTTCCAGATATCCTGTTTTAAAGCATTTGCTAGTAGGCATATGTATGCAATACATCACAAACAAATGCCAAAAAAAATCCTGTAAAAACTTATTTTGTGTTGTGAAAGAGGACGTAAGTTCAGATGTGCTTCAATGCTGCACCACGGATGTGTCTTTTTAGCAGTCCTACATGTAGGCGTTTGCTATTAGGTGTTTGCTATTGTTAAAAGTGACAGCTACATCCCCCTCTTTAGGTGAGCCTTTTAAAAATAAGTGCAATCTACATATGGTTTGCATATTTTAATTTGTAATTTTCATATGTTAATTGACAGTCATTGCAGCAGCAAATGGTATTGCATGTTGTCAGCCTAAGTTGTAAGAGTTACAGGAAGGTTGGCTCACAGGCTCAGGAAAGTCTGAACTACCATTGATTGCCCGTAGTGATGCTGAGGATGGGGAGGGCTCTGCATTGCACACTTGAAAAACATAAATGAATAAATGCAATGGTTAGTCTCCTGGTTTGAAAATATATCTTGCAAATTTAAAAGGGAATAATTTCCTGCTGTCAGTGCCTTCCATGGCAGTAAACTTCGTGCCAGATCATGTAGAAAATTGCTCTTAAAGTGAGCCTACATTTCTAGAACTTTCGGGGGGAAAGAAGATCCTAATTTTACCAGTTAGATAATATATGAAGTAAATGTCTCTTGTACCCATGCAGAGGAGTCAGGAAGCAAAACCGTGGTGCAGTTGAATGAATCACATGAACACAGTACTTTGTAGCATTGAAAACACGAGATTCATTTCTGCAGATCACCCATGTGTTTTGCAAGAACAAGCCAGATCAGCATATTGAAAAATATCTGTTGGAGGAGACATCAAAGTTTTGGCTCAAAAAGGTGTTAGATGGGAAAGGACGTAGTAGGGAATAACTACTTTAATGATATTTAGGTTGCTGAATATTGCAACAGTTGGCCTGTATTGGAATAATCTTGTAACAGGAGCCCCCTGGGATTCTTCTCCTCTGTAGCAGACGCATTGGCATCAGTTTATGTATTTTCTAGGCCACTACATTTCAAATAAGAGCAGTTTCATATTACTACTGTCAGTGATGCATTCTGAAAAAATAGTGAAAAAGACAAAAAGAAAACCTGTACAATTTTCCATCACAGTGACACCGTTGTGGTATCAATAATACGGATCATCCATCTTGCAGTAGTGTTTTCCTGTGGTTAGCAGACAAGTGGCCAGTGACTCTTCCCTTCAGCATATATAATGTCACTGACAGTAGAGTTTTTTTCCATGTTTCAGCAAGACTTCAGCTTAGAATCACATTTAATAAAGACAAGGTAGAAATTCCTGGTAAATCTAAGAGAATGATTCATAGATGAGCAGGTTGGAAGAATCCTCTGTAATTGTCATCTCACTGTGCCCTTTAAGAAACATCCATTGGCAGTAACTCTCTTGGGACTACTTTGCAAATGTAGCAAGGGGAACTGCTGCATTTGCCTAGGACATGCCACCCCAATGTACCACAGTCAGTACAGGCAGCATGGTGTATGGAAAGGAGATGATTATTCCACATCAGTTGGCTAGTTATATAAAGGACTTTTTATTTAAAATAGATGACTGTAGAATATAACAAAATATTCTTAATTTCTAGAATCACTGGAGAGGCAAAAAAAGACACCCACAACATAGATATTGTAAATTTTTTCTATGACACTGGAGTGTAAACACAGAAATTTCTCTGAAGAAAAAGAAAAAAGTAAGAATTTTTCTTGGTTTCTGATCCTATTTGGGTTAAAATTTACTCCTTATAAAGTAAACGCCACTCCTTCTTGACACTGTTAAGAGTGTCATTCCTCAAGTGTAACTTGTAACTGATGCAGTAAACAAAAATCTTGTATTGTTAATACTACCATTTGCTCTTAAATCTTCTCACAGTTGCATGAAAACCTGTGTTTTAAATTCAACAATTCTCATCACCTTTCTTATCATTCTGAAGGTTTGGGTGCATTTATCACCACTACTCAGAACACACAGAGCACAAATAACTTAGCAAACAAGCAGCAAACACAAATTCTTCAATGGAAATGCTTTGGGTGACCCTGTGAGTGACTTCCATGTGAGTACCCCTTTGAAGGACATTGAATGGAGCAGACAGCTTACAACATGGGAGAGTAAAATGTGAATGGGATGACATACAAGTGATGAAACTCAAGGGGAAAAAAGCAGGTGGAAATAGAAGGGGAGGAGTAAAAGTTCAGCTTCCCTAGGCAGCATCCCCACGCAGAGCAAAGGCTTCCTGTGAAGTTGCTCTTTGGGGGTGTAGCCTGCCATCTGCCTTGGAAGTGGTGGATTTTTAGGAGACATTAAAGGTGACAAAAGTCATTCAGAGCCACTCTTTGCAACTATGCTGTATACCACCTCATGGGAATAGCTCTGGGAAACCAGACTCATGCTGCTTTGCTGACAAAGTATGTGTGTGGTTGGAAGCTCCTGTTTCACCCCAGTAGGATACTGCATGAGTGTGTAGGCATAGAGGATTATCCTGGAGAAATTCAGCATTACTTTGCTAAATGTGTATTGCTCCTGAGGTGGGCACATTATGGACACAAAAGACATGTTCTAAGAGAGGGTTGGTATTTTCTTCTTTCAGAAATATGGGGCCCTATACCCTGTACCAGTGTCAGGGCAGTGACAGGGCAGACTCAGCTGTATGGTGTGGCAAAACCAAACCAGCCCCTGAATGCTGTCTGCAGCTATGTGACAGGCATTGTGGTACATTGTGCAGTCATGTGGGCACCTGCTGGGTACAAAGCCTGGGGAGGAGAGGTTTTAGTATCACACTGGTTGCTGTGAATTGTTTTCTATATTCTCTTACATGCGTTCAAATATTTACTAGGTTGTTTCTAAATTCAAAGCCATAGCTCAAAGTAATTTCAGTCTCTTGCAGTGGCCATCGCTTTTTAAGGCCCACTTGCCTCTGAGGTTCTTGCAAAAGCAGGAAACAACAAGAATTTCAAGTTCAACAGCCTGAAAGAATAAACTTCCTCACATGATTTTTAGCACTTCTAACTCTAACCAGATGTGAGGTATGGAAGAACAGCCTTTTAATTTCTATTTGTAGTTATGCTGATTCTAGGAACAGGTGGATAGGAGTGATGTGGTTGAAGCACTGTATGAAATACAGGAGTGCTGATCCAAAAAAATTTTAAATGTCACGTTCAGTCCAAGGCTTGTGCAGAGGTCTGGGAACAACTGCTATTTATCTCAATTGCTTTATGCTTCACTGTGGACAAGTTTTCCTCTATTTCTATTTTTTGTAGTAAAATGACATTTTAGTTTTGAATTAATCCACAGTTTTGCTGAAAAAAAAAGTTGCAGTCTTCACTTTGTGTTAGAAAGCAGTTGCAGAGTAGAGCCCATGTTTTCAGGTTGTCTTCAGCATGCTTTGTGGGCATAATCCAGAAGCATGGGGAGCAGAAACAGTGCAGCTACCTGGCCTGCATCAGAGTACAGCCCTGATCCTCTGCCCTCACCTCTTAGCTGACTAACTTCACATAAATGAAAATGATTTTCTTTAATTCTCCTCATCATTATGCAAACAAAATTTCTGTTGTTTAAATGGAGATTCAGGAGAGGTCAGTATTTGTGAATAATGTCTAAGATCAGTATTAACGGGGGGGGGGGAGAACTTGAAAATGTTTCGATATTTGTGTGTTAATGCAGTGAAAAAAGGTTGACTTTAGGCAAAGATGTTTTTCTATGGTGAAAAAACCAACTTTGTAGGATTGTTCTTTTCTATTACACTTCTGTGTAATGGGTGCTCACAACAGAACAATTTTGGATTGGTGTTTTCTGCATTTTATTCCAGCACCTTTTATATTTGTCATATAATAAAAGCCTGAATTGGTTCCTACCAAGTTTACTCTTACATGGTCTTAGGTTTTGTAAACAAATGAGTCAGTTCTCTATTCACTGCAGTAGCTGGCACACAAATCTGTTCCCAGATGCTGAGTTGGGTTTGCAATGCTGAAGTTAAAAAAAATATATTCTTCATTGTGTGATATGTACAAATTATTTGAAAGTCAGAGAGATACTTCAAATACGTATGAATACAGCAATATATTTGCATGTTCGCATTGCAAGGTGGAGTATCTTATTTTTTAATGCAAAGTATTGTTTGACATAATGAGTTTGAAGTATACCAAATTAAATCCGCTTTCCCACATTAGGTGATTTCTGTAAGTTTTTAAAATTTGGTAGCTTTTGAAAAAATACATTTAATTTTTCCAAGAAACACTTTGAATTGCATGATCATATACATATTAGGATATCAGAACATCAAGTTACCTATTTGGGATCACTCTCTTGGGTGTCAACAGGGATTCTTATTGGGAGACTGCTGATAGATATCAAGCACTGCGGATAGATAGAAGTTGTTTCTAAACCTTTAGAAAAGAGCTTCCCACCTTGACTTTCTCTCTTGAAGTTCTGCAGGAAAATATATTCCAAGAGAAATTTTTATGTGCTTTCAGCCTAGAAAATAAAGTCTGTATGTATTTTTCTGCAATTAAATTAAGAGGTTTTAGGGTGGCATCTGGAGTATGGGGTTCCTTGCGCTGTCCATTGTACTTGGATGTCAACAGCTGTTAGTAGCTCTGACTTCCATGTCTAACTGTATGCAACCATCACTTCTGCAGGTTTCCACCTGTTTATTTTTGGAAGTAGGTGTGAAGGACCAGGGCAAGGATTGTGCCATATTTCTTTTTTTTTTTTTTTTTCCTTTTTTTTCTTAGGTTTCTAGTTTGTCTGTTGTTAGGCAATGAAGTTGGTCTGAGTGGGCATTTGGGTTCATCCTGTGTGGTGGTTGTTATATTTTATGGTCAGGCAGTCCCTGAAATTGTCCAAACAGGGGCAGTTCAAGACTGTCATGGGAACTGTATCTTATGTATGGTAGTTCCAGAAATCACAGTGACTCATTGTAGAAAAACTGTTCCAAGAAGATAATATAATGACTCTCTGGGAAATGTGAAAAAATGTATCATACAGCTAAAAGGACAGAAAACAAAGGAAATGGTAGTTTCAACTTCAGCACAGATTTGTTGTAGTACTTATCACTACCTTTTTCAAGTTAAGAGGATTTTGCATTACTTGCATAAAATTTTATTAAAAATTACATATAATATGTGTTCTGACTGAAGCTTATAAACCTGCTACATTGCTTGCCCTTTTCTGAAAGTGCTTCTTTATTATTTCATATTATTTTGTCAGACATCTGATTGTATAACTGAACACGGGGTACTTGCCTTCATTTTAAGGGTAGTAAACAAGACACAGATTTTAAACCAACAAAACATATTGAAAGAGTAGGCTATTTTTCTAATTATCTTGTCCACTGTGTTCAATACCATTTGTACTTTCTCTGCAGTTAGCTTCCATGAGCTTGAAAGAGAACGAGTGCTGAAAAAAAAAATCAAAGCCAACCACCAACAGCTTTCTGAAAAAGAGTGTTCTGGTTGTTATAAAACATGTATATAACTGACAACTGATATTATCCACTGGTGAGATATTGTTCATACATCTACAGCATAACATTACCACAAAAATCATGCTGGTTATCAATCCACATGTGTTCAATGCAGTTTGAGGATTTTGAGAATGCCATGTATATCTTTTATCATGTCACTGTAACCCCTCACCTCCCACCAGTTCTCCAGACACACTCCCCACTACGTTATCTCCCCTTTGATGCACATATCAACCCATTTCACCTCTGATATTTTTCACCTGAATGTGGACCATGCTGTGATGCTTGACTGACAGTGGTTGAGCACAAAGTCTTGTGTTGGGGGAAAATGACTGACTTTCTCCTTCACATTGCCAGCCTGTGGGTTTCAGTCTTGCCAGGAAAAGAATTCTTACAGTGTTGAGGGGGTCAGCTGCGCCTGTGGGGCAAATGCCTGTATGAGCCCGTTTTCCCCACACACTCCAAGCTGACCAGATGCTGTGTGGCTATTTTTGTGTCTCAGAGCCCAAACCAATATATGCTCCTTCTTCACAGGAATTGCTTCCTCAGACATGATGCCAAGCTATTCAAATGTGTAGCCTTGGGGTTACTCAGAGTGTTAGCAGAGCAAGTTGGTGTCTGCCTACAATATGCTTTACAGAAACACACATGACTATGCTTGCACTCTACTAACCACAGTGAAGAAATAGCTTCAACTACTTAAACTAGCTGCTGTAAGTACTGCCGTGGCTGTCTTTCAGTAGAAGGGAGCTTGTGGAAAGCTGCAGAAATCATCTGAGAAGTAAATCCTGTCTGAGCTAAACCCTCTGAGGTCCCAGCAGCCTGTGCTTCTGCTCAGACTTTACATCATGAATGGTGTCCTCAGGCTTTTCATCGGGCATGGTGGTGATGATATGAGGTGTTATTCTGGCAGATACAAACTGGACTGAAACCAAAAATAGAATTTATCAGAGTTGCAGCTAATTGAAGGTGTGTGATGTTACTGATTTTGCCTAGATGAAAATCGGGAACTCTAGAAGTGGAGAAGGCCTCCACTACACATGGTATTCTGTCTCAGTCACTCACAGCTTCTCTTCCAACATTTCTAAGCATGAAAGTGACCAATGCATTTTTCAGATCAGTACTTTCTCAGTTGCTTGGTCTTCCATCATATAGGCTGCACATGTTTAACAGTATTTGTAAAATACATCTGAGACTTTTTTTTCTGCCTCAGCTTCCCATCATGACATGGCTCAGAGGAGAGACTGGAGATGAGAAACTGGTAAAATTATATTTGTAGATGTCTGTCTCCAGAACAACTTCACTCCAGAAAATATAGTGCAACAGATCTTCCTATGTGCTTTCATAGCAATAATTGGGATATTTGTACAATTTGGGGGTGGGAAGGGGAAAGGGAGATCTCCATCATAACAACCAAGTTCGTAGCAAATGGTAATTGGTGTGGTTCTAATGAATTGCCTAATTTTCATGGAAAGTGTTTGATTTAGACCAATAAAAGATGAATCAAATCAATGTCTGTGAAATATGTGGGTTGGTCACTGAAAGCACCACCAGCATGAACATTCCACAGAAAGGCAGACACCTTTTTTCTGCACCAACCAGGCTTTGGTTTTGAGGTCTCTGTCTAGGTTCTGGTTCAGACGAGCTTGGGTACCTGCCTAAAAGGATTATGGCAGTATGAGAGGGTATGGCCAATATCACTTTATCTTAACATCATTTTGCTTATGTTTTTACATAATTCTTTTTTTTTCTCATGCCATGTTTAGCATTTTGCTAGGTCAGATGAAGTCAGGGGTCAGGGGTATGCTTGATTTAATACAACTGGATGGTTTTCCTGGTTTTTGTCCCTTCCTTTTGGTGTCCTGTCATTTGAATTTTATGGTTTTGCTTTTATTTATTGAGACAACTTTTCTGGGTATCATTTTCTCTGCTGTGTTGGTCCTTTATGCTGGTACAGATTGCATTTGTTCATCTAAAATGCTTGTCCTGCACAATTTCCATCATTTTTATGGTCTTACATTTTGTCATTTTCTGCTTGAGTTTGGTTATGGTTTGTTATGTTTTGACAGTGGTTTGTCATACAGCTGTGAATAACCTCTTTGGTCTGCTTTTAGTTTCTTCTTTGCAGTTTTTGAGCAAAGTTGACTGAACTACTCTTTCTTTGAACTAAATGATTAGCACAGGCAGAAGTGTAAGTGGCTGTATACTGCAAGCAGGCAAAACATTTGTTCTGGCTTTGTTTGCATTCAGAGTGTAGAATTTTTATGCAAACATAAATACTGTCTTTCCTAAATTTTCATCATGGGAGTGTTAGTTTTGATTTATAAGACGTGGAAGTTTTAGAGTTAAAACTGGAGCTTCCTCATCTAAGGTATGTCTCTTTGTCTGTGGAACAAGAATATGAGTAAACCACCCATTTCTCACCTTCAGCCTAAAAAAATCAGCTTAGACTGTATGCTTCCTGATAAATCTGCCTGCCATGACGAATTCTAAATTTTTTAATGTCGCTAAGGGTCTGGCCTGCTCTGTACTATTAGAAATCTAATTCAGTTGTTTAAACAATAAATTGCATGGGCTCCGAGTTTTCATTTTAGGATCGAGTAGCAGGCTCCTTAAGTACTTAGTGTTGTCAATGGATACAGAGAAAAAAAAAAAATTAAAGCTTGAAGCTGGTATGGAACTGTGCAGGGCTGGTGCTCTGCTATTTGTGCTTCAGCTTGAGACACTGCTTATGAGACCTGTAGGAAACGAACCAAGAGTTGAAGTTGACTGTGAGCCAGCAATGTGCCACTGCAGCAAAGAAATCAACAGCCTCCTGGACTGCATGAGGGAGAGTTTGAGGGAGGTGATAGAGGTGATCTTTCCCTCAGCACTGGTGAGACACATCTGGTGTAGGATAGCCAGTTTGGACTCACCATTTAGAAGCAAGACATGGATATACTGGAGTGAGTCCAGAAACGAGATGTGAATACGATTAAGGGCTTGGAGGATTTGCAACGTGAGGAGAGGCTGAGAGAGTAGAGGCTCTGCAGCCTGGAGAAGCCTATAATGTGTGTGTAAATACATGATGGGGACAGAGTAAAGAAGATAGAATCAGACTTTTCAGTATTGTGCAGTGTAATGCAAGAGGCAGTGAGCACAAAGTAAAACACAGAAAATTCCATTTAAACACAACAAAAACTGTTTTCTTTCAAAGGTGGTCAAACACTCGCACAGCTTACCCCAAGAGGTGGCGAAGGCTCCGTCTTTGGAAATAGTCAAAACCCAATTGGACACGCCCTAAACAAGCCACTGCAGATGCCCCTTCTCTGGGTGGAGGGTGGGATGATTTCCAGAGGTGCTCTCCAAGTCCAGGTGCTATCCTGTGAAAGGGATCTTGGACTCTGCTGCTTGCTCTCTACATTCCCTGGTCTGGATTCTCTTAGCCTGAGGTTCAAATACTCAAGATCTGATGAATGAATTTTGTACTGAGCAGTTCTTTAAAGACTGGTGGTCAGCTGCCAGTGTCATAAGAAAAAGGTTGGGAGGAGATTTTATTGTAGGCTGGCTGAGCCTTAATTAAAAATTACTCTCATGCAGTTTAGCTTTGTGCTGAGACATATAGAGGATTTTATAGTTCTTTTCTGAATGTTTTTACCAAAATGAAATATTGTCTCTCTTCAGAGGGATGAAGGATTTAAGACTGAGTTGCAGATTATGTGTCTGTTGAGAATAAGGGTCATAAGGTGCAGGGAGTAAAGCTGAGGTCTCATTGCCATAGTTTCTGTTACTTGCTCTTGACTCAAGTGTGTTTTAGAGGATTGAAGTGCTGGTTACACTCTTTAGAAAAAAGGGAATACACTGTCAAGTGAATCAAATTTCGCACGCAAATCCTCACCAGGGTAAAATGTTGTTAGAAAATACTGGAGAAATGGCACAGTCAGACCTAACACAATAATTCAATTACACAGGCTAGAAGGAATTGGAGAGAAAAAGCTCTACATTTGCAACATTATAAGCTTTAATATTTTGGGGGTATAGCCATTGTAGGCAATGTTGTTGATATAAAATAAATAAGACACTGCAGATACCATGAAAGTGTCATGGATCTAAACAAAACCATTGGGTTCTGGTTGTGGGAAGGATTCAGTTCACTCAGTAACAGTACTGAATCCATGTTACACATCCCACTTCATAATTTTAACACAAAATTGAGAACAAAGGCAAATTGGTTAGAAACATTAGATTTCCACAATATCCAGAAGATGTGCTGTGTAGATAATGAAAAATCAAAACATAATTTTAGGTACGTGGGAAGAATATATATGATATGCTAATTTTACTCCTCAAAAAGTGTGCTTTTGCAATATGGAGATAGTACTTCCACTCTCTTCCAAAATTCATGGTGTTTAAAATTTATAAAGTGTGTAGATTATGCGGATGTTTTCTGAATGTTCAAATACAATGTAGCATAATACTAAAATAATACTACTAAAAGTACACTAGGGTACTCTAATATAGTATTATCATTATTACTATTGTATAGATTTTATATCATACTTTTACTTAGTATTTCATTAGTATAAATAACCACAAATTTCTATAAGTGCAAATTAATCATACATTCTAATTTTTATTCTAAAAGTAATCTACATGATAGAAACCCAATCTTACAGACTAGATAGGGATTAAAAAAGGACAGGTCTGTGTGTGCCAGATTCTACCTTGGATACATGTGGGTGGTTTAATCAATATGGCACACATGTCTCTGAGACAGAATTTGGACTTATTAGACTGCCTTTTCACTGCCTTCTATGTCATGCTATCAAATCTGACAGTAGCTTTTCCTAGGAATTGACAGATTTGTGTTGTTTGGGTTTGAGTCTACTCGGCAGATAAGGTCTTATGGTTTACAGAGGTGGAGGAGTGGTCCCATGAGCATCCTGCCTTGCAGCTCTTCCAGAGAGCAGACCACAGTACCGAACACTGGAGATTTGGTGTTGTCCAGCTTCAGAGAGGGATCCCTGCCTCCACATCCCAGCCAGATGGACTGTGTCTGGAAGAGAACACAGCTGATGTGCTGTTTCACTGGGACAATTTCGGGCAAATCAAAGTGTAGGCAGAGCAACAGCAGTGATATCACTATGTAATTCCATGAAGTTTTGCTCTGTGTATTTGTTTACTTCAGTTACAGAAACATATGTAAATGAACATGCCAAGCTCTGGCCCTCACAGATGTTAGTTAGCCATGCCCACAGATGTCAATTAACAATTAACAGAGAGCTCGTGCTCTCTTTTGCAGTGCCCAGGAAGGTTCACTTGCAATCAATGGGCTGTTGTCTCCCACCTTCCCTAGTCCCTGCATCTGGCTGAGGAGAGTTAGCTACATCTCCATTTAATTACTGAGGTCTAACTGTGATAATCTCTCAAGCAAGAGACTCTCATAGTCTGCCTAGAGCTTTATGGGACAGCTCAGCATTTTGTGTTGGGAGCCAAAAAAACCCCCGTAGTCCCAACCAGCAGAGTTCCTCAAGCCCATCTATAGCATATTGAGATAATAAGCTGCAGGCTGCACCAGAGCTTCCAGTGCTCCTTTGAGCTATAGGCAGAGGGTTTTTTTTTCATTCTGTTGCTGATTCTGTGGAACTTTTGAAGGCTTTTTATCTTTTGTATTTTTGGGGGTTTATTTGTTTCTGTTTTATTACTTATTTTATAACCTAGCTTTAATTAAAGACAGAGGACTTGACAGGATTCAAGCTGCAAAAAAAAAAGCCTGAAAGCAATAAAACCAATATTTTTATTTCACTGATTAACACTTCCATTGTTTCTTTGCAACACCAACTTGGCAGTTAGTTTACATGGTATATAGGCTAAATCCAAATGTCTGATCCTGAGAGCCTCTATTGTAAATACAACACATGAGCAGTTCAGTGAGCAAGGAGGGGTTTGCTACCAAGCCCCGCTTCTGCAAAGAGGCCATGACCCTTCATTCTATAGAGGGGGCATTGAGATTTTGAGAGCCTATCTTTGGCACACAAAGGGAGGAAATGTTCTTCTACTGTTCCCTAGCCCACAAATAATACCAGTTTCCTGTGAACTAGAAAAACATGTTTACTTTCTATTTTACTCAAATCTTCCTTGGGGGAAAAAAAACCCAACCATCCAACAGTACCATCACCACCACACTGTGTGGTGGTACCAAAATTATATTGTAAACTATTTTTTCAGCTGGCTTTCTACCCACAGCTCATCTGAGGCTTGGAAAAACCCTGAACTGCACAAGTTATGGACAATCCCATCTGGAGATCACTGGACTTTTGGCTCAGTTTGGGATGGAAAAATAATTCTAGTGTTAAACTTACTCCTGACAGAACAAAGTGTTTTATGCTCAGGCAAACATACCTAAAAGGTAAAATAAACTAAAGGAACAGGGTGAGAGAGGGCCATCCTAATCATCATTGTTGCATGCCAAGGTCAAAAAGCAGGAATGTGACCTCAGTGTATCCCTCCTTGAGAGGCAGGCCTTGGGCCATTTAATATGTCAGATGGCTTCATTCTATTCTTTAAAATTCCCCAGGTATGATACTTGAGGAATTAAATATAATATAACTGTTACTGACTTATAACGCTTCTTGCCTATGTTCATAGACTGAATTAATTGATTTCTGGACCACTCATATTTTGGGGGGAGGTGGTGTCACAAGTCTATCTTACTTCAATTCTAAAATTGTTTTTTGTTCTCTGATGCATGGAAAGGTTACATGGAATCACATTTATCTACAACAGTTACATGGAATCACGTTTAGCTACAGCATAAGCTAAAGCTACCTCATGCCAGTGCATGACAGCATTCTTTTTTGTGCAAAATATTCATTTCTGATATGCCTTTCTTATAGACATTTTCATATAAATAAGTATTTCTTGTTGCTAAATCCAGCTGATCTTTGTCACTTTGCTTTGCTATCTGGGCAACTGCTAGCAAAATCAAGCAAAGATTGAGTGGCAGTGCCCACTTCTCATAAGAAATGCTCCTTCAGCTAGGGAGGAATGCTGCCCAGGACAAAATGATAATTTAAAGCAGCATTCCAGTGATCTGGAATTAATGCCTGAATGACGAGGAGCAGGTGATTTTTCCTTCTAGTATATACAGTATCTTGCAATGTGGGGTGTCATATTTCACACTATTAAATGGTCTTTTCTGGGTAATGGGACATAAAAGCCTGTTATTATTTGTATAGATGAAGGTATTTTTTCCATGTTACAAAAGTATTGCAAGTTTGTTTTTTAAATGTTTAAAAATGTGTATGCTTTGGAGTAGTTGTGGTAGGGGTATCCCTTTGTCCTCTTTGTGGAAATCTGACTGAATTTAACACATTTCTAAATATTTTGAGGAAAAGAAAGGTGCATATTCTCAGGTATTCAGTGCAGGCTTTACTAGAGTTTGAGAGCTAAAATTTCCAAGGTCTCTCTTCCCAGGAACATAGCTCAGTGGGGCATCCACATGCCAACTACATGGAGTAACTAGATATTTTGCAGGTCAGGGCTATGTGGAATCATTGTCATTTCCATTACAAAACCCACAGGGAAGGCTCAGCCGATGGTGCATGCAAGAGCAGGAAACCCTTTCTTCTACACTGCTGGCAGATGTGCCTGGGATCCAGGTGGCCTTAAGAAGGAATGAACTTGACCTGAATGTAGAGGAAAGGGAAGGGAAGAGGAGGGGAAAAAAAAGGAGGCTAAAAATCAGGACCAGATGCCATTGATATGATAGAGGAGAGAGAAATAGTAATTGGGAGATGAAAAGAGAAGATGGAGGATGATTGAGTAAGGGAGGGTTGGAAGTCAATGAGAAAAATACAAGGAATGGGGATATGTTTGGCTGGGTGAGGGGACACAGAGGAAAGAGGTCCTCTTGACTGGTCTGGCTGATGAGAAGCGGAAGGAAGGAAGGAAGGGAGGAAGGAAGGGAGGAAGGAAGGGAGGAAGGAAGGGAGGAAGGAAGGAAGGAAGGAAGGAAGGAAGGAAGGAAGGAGGGAGGGGAGGAGGTGGGGAGGGAGGGAGGGGGGGAGGGAAGGAAGGAAGGAAGGAAGGGAGGGAGGGAGGGAGGGAGGGATTAATTTGGAGAAAGAATCTGCTGTTACAAAGAGACAGAGTGGGAAAAGGTGCAGAGCAAGAATTTGGCAGCGGTAACCCACAAAATCAAGATCCTGGAGTGCTTAGGCTGCTAAGGAAGGGAGGATGGGACAAGCAGATGTTGAAGCCTGGCTGGGTAGGAAGGGAGCTGAAAAAGTGTGTGTGAAGTTAGCATTTTGGGCAGCATGGAGAACAGGAAACTGAGACTAAATAACTGGGACCACTTAATTAAGAAGAATGAAAAAATCATGTAGATTTAGGGTTATTGAGGTTATTGAGTTTCCTTGAACAAAAGAAAAAGAGGTGGAGAAGACAAGGAGATACTGGGAGTTGAACAGTGAACTTGGAAGATAAGCAGCCAACCATAAGCTGAGAAAACAGAGAACTGGACCATGGGAGTGGGTGAGCAAAAAGGCTGGAGAAAGAATGAAACCCTGACATTAAGAAAGGAAATTACAAGAACTTCTCCACACTCAAACTGCTTCTCCAAATGCTCAGCTCAGAGCTCCTGTGGCTAAGATCTGTGTGCTAGCTCTGAAGGCTCCACATGATGCTCCTTTAGGGAAGTGTGGTGTGGTAAGGAGGAGCTCTAAAAAACCATGCACAGACACGTGTGGACTAAAAGCCAAGCTCTAAAATATGAAGGAATTCCAATTGCAGTAGGACATAAAACTTCATTCAGCCCCACTGGTGCAACTGGATGTGCTATTAGACTGTACTTTCCATCATTGCATTGGCTGCCACTGGGGAATTGCAAACCCAAGGCCAGGCTGGCATACAGCTTGCTCTGTGCTCTGCAAGGGGTGAGTTCATTTCACTGGCATAAGGATGGCTGGACCACGTCCTGAAGTGGGCACAAGTATCCAGTTGTTCCATAATTCTGCCTTCACATTGTTTGGGGTCCTCCTGGAAAGTATCCTGCTATCTCTAGCAGAAGATACATGGTGTTGCTGAAATCTTGCTGAATGTACAGTGGCAGGCACAGGTGGAGTGTGTACATCCACATGTGAGCACGCACATCTACTGCAGGTAGGGAAGGAAAAGCACCATTGCCATGTTCCCATTCTTTTTCCCAGGAAAGGATTGTATGTATGCATGCAGCAGAGCAGGGAGTGCACACACATATGTGCTTGGATACGCAACTAAACAATTATGTCTTAGAAGAGAAAAATTCAAGGAACAGTCCTTTACACTAAAAAATGCACTGAGTTTGGGATGATCTCTAGGCCTCATAAGAGTTATTCCACAGCCTTTTGTTGTTCTTGGAAATTCCATCTCCTGCACAAACCCCCCTTATTACTGCTGTAGAGTTTCATGTTTATCCTAGAAATGAAATTATCTTTTTAAGCCATTGAGTGCTTTGGGAAGAGAACCAAAACCTTGAACATGCTTCAGTCTTTCGTGGCAAAGCCAAATAGTGAGCTGAGGAGAGGTCTGCTCATTAACCAAGGTTTCCATTACTGTTTCTTCTGGAGCTGAATATTTATCTATAAACATTTACACTGGATATTTGCATCAGTTATTTGCAGTTCTGCAGACCGACAGGGTCTGCACGTGCATCTGTCATGGAAAATGAGGTTCCATGGAGCACATCCTTGTGTGCACCTCTATTCCTCTTCATCCTTTTGATCTCCCACTCTGTTCTTAACCATAGCATATCCCTGTGGCAAACATAGATTATAACACTTACCAGGAAATAACTTTCATTAAAAATGCTTACTTGTAATAAGAATAAATTATTTATTGTATTTCTAGCCTTCTTTAATGTGTTGTAGCTGTAAATACGGGGCAAAAAGCAACACCACATGACCATGCTACTTTGGGAACAATCTACAAACTGAGTTAAATAGTTTCAAGATATTTATGAAGTGCATAAGTCACATGAATAGAGGTTTATCACAATCAGTAGGAATGTTGATTTTTCATATCACCCATTTGCTGCTTAAGATGATTAGCAGGAAATTTAATTTGCACTAATTAGCCTTAGGGGAGCAAGAAATTAACTTGATGGGTAAATTCCACTTTTTTACTATATACCACACCAACATGAAGAAATTTGAGTTAAAACATGAATTAAATCCTATGCTAATACACTGGACTTCAGGTTTTTTTAAATTAATTTAAAAGACTGTAAAAAATTATTATATGCATGGTTAGTGGGTGAGGGTTTTTAGGATCTACAGTTGTACAACAGTCTTTCAATGTATTCACTGAATTGTCAGCCACTTCCAGAGACTGTGGTATATTTTTATACATTAAACTACACTGATATGTGATATTACAGCAAAAGCTTTAAGAAGTGCTAATTTTCTATATTTGCATACTTTCATTATATGATATGCATTATGACTGCCTATACAATTTTCCACATTGCAATGCGCAGAACAAGAACAGTATACACAGAACTACTGTGAAAATTCCTTATTTTTAAATTTACAACACTGATTTGCAAATGCATTTTTAGGTTCAGGAGCCTTTGTTCACATGCTGGCAAAATTTCTATGAAACTAATTTTTCAGAAATCACTCTCAAAAGTATACAGCAAATGAGGGAGGCATGAGTCACCACACAGTCCTAATAGACAAATTAGAATCAGGAACTAATAAACTCTAATCTTGCCTGTGGATGGAGACTTTTCTACCTCATTCTTCCAAGAGACCATTTAGATTGCTTGTTTTTTCCTTGTAAAATGGAGGCAATTTTTATGTATCCACCTCTCAAAATTACTGTGGATTGATTAATGCTTGCAAAGCAATGAGTCATTTGGTATGGAAGTATCCATCTATTAGAAACTGAAATGTTCTCTTATACCAGGCTTGTGGTTCCATTCAAATTTATCTGTAAAGAAAGAGATGGAAAGCATCAGTTGCATATGAGATAATTGCCTTTGATGTCAGTGCTGCTGCTAGTTTGTGTATCTGAAGTACACTCAGAAGCTCATTCTCACTACCACATTTTTGGAATTAGACCTTGTATAACTTTACCTGACATTGCTATTGAAGTGGGAGATGTGACTTCAGTGAGAGTTTTGCCCAACTAAATAATTCGGAATTGGGTGCCTTCAGTCCACAGTTTGGGGTTTAAGTGGTGCATGTAAGGGAGTTCAGACTTTCTAGCCTATGGCATAAATACTGTTCTAAAGAGAGACCTCAGATCTGTGGGTAGTCATGTATTGTATAACATTCTAGTTTTCCATTCTCAGGTCCTCCTGCAATCCCCAGTACTCTGATTTCTCTGTAGTAGCCCTCCTGTTGAATCAAGAGTGCATGTGTGTGTGTGCATGTATGGGTGGGTATATATAAATATGCACATGCCCACACACAAAAAAACATATATGTGTACACAACCCCCTTACATAAAAATGCTTTGCTTTTTTTGGGTGTAGAAGTATATTTCTGTCAATACTCACCACTTATATTTATACACTTATGGGTAATATTCAGCTTTCAGTAGTAATTGACATCATGTGGGTTTTTGTGTAATAACTACTTTGGGACAAAAAACCTTGCAGATGGTTTCAAGAGTGACTCTAACTTGCTATCAATTTAAAAAGATTAAATATGATGAGCCCACTCCCTCTGAATGGAGTCAGCCATTTTCATTGATTTCAGTGGGAGCAGGCACAACTTTGTCTCTACAAAAGGGAGAGAACATGTATTATATTCATTAAATGAAAGTTTGATTTCATTGCACTTAAAATTATTCATGTGCTGTTAGCAAATGGTTTGAAATTTTATAACCTAGAGCATTTGCTGAATTCTGCTTTGTATTTTCCTCACAGCAATTGGAAGAACCCTCATTCCTCGTTATTTTAGCACTGTCTTTGAAGGAGGTGTAACAGACCTGTATTACATTCTCAAGCACTCAAAAGAGTCATACCACAACTCATCCATCACAGTGGACTGTGATCAATGCACCATGGTCACTCAGCATGGAAAACCCATGTTTACCAAGGTAACAGGGAAGACTCAATAAAGCATGTTGTTGGCTTTTGGTTTTCTTTTTCTTTTGCAGTGTGTATAAGGGTGAAAAATATTGGCTGTTGAATTTTTCTGGTAGACTGAGATTATTTCTAATACTGAAAACCCTTGGAGCCATTTAATTACTGTTTTCTATATTCATTATGTGACTGGAAGATTCTGTGGGTATCTCCTGTAATTCTCCCAGAAAGATTGCAAGAGAAGCAGATAATGCCACGTTGCCAGAAGTATCAGTTTTATGTGAATTAAATTCAGCCTGTCCATCTCCTTTTCTCTGGGTTTGATTTTAAAGCAACAGTGAGATTTCACATTGCTGGTACCTACCATTTGGGATGGTATGCATTACATTTGAAACTTACCTAGTACCAAGACTACAAATCTCTGGGAGAATACTGATTTAATACAGGATGCCAGTCCAAAAGGCAGTGAAGTCAGTGGAAGGAGTCAATTGATTGAAACACACTCTGGATCAAACAGTTAGTGAATAATCAGTATTTGTAATTGATAGTGAATGATCTTCATGCATAGGGCACATCTAGCCCTGTAATTAAAATGGGTGCCAAATATGCATGTTTAAAAGCAGTGCCAAAAGGGTGAAAAATACAAATTAAAACAAAAATTTTCTTATATTAAAAAAACTTGTTTCAAAATGGAAGTGAATACATTTTAGCACATTAACAGTAAATAATAACAAAATACTGATTTTCCATCTTGTACCTGTTCATCTTTAACTTTTTCATAATGAAAAGAAGAAAAGGAGAAGGGGCAGCAGGAGAAGGTAGCTAATCTGTGTTGCCCTTGATCTGCAGGACCGTGGAGGTTTTAATTTTAAGTCAGTGGCTCTTGACAGCATCATGACCAGAGTTACATGGCTTGTGCTCTTGTAGCACATCCGTAAGTCCCATCCCTCTGCAGGTCCTGCTCTGCCATCTCCCCCGGGGGTGGGGCTCAGAGGGAGAGGAAGCTGCTGGTGTGTGATGCACTGGTGAGCCAGGACGTGTGAAGCCACTGCAGCCCCTGTGGCTTGCAGAGACACAGATAGAGCGGAGACCAGATATTCCTATTAGCACCTCTTTGCCACCTCACTGCTCATGAGGAGCTGTGAGTCCTGGCCATGTGCAGCAGATGTGCCCAAGTTACACAGTAGCTGCTTCATTGCTGAGCTCCCTAAAGTGATTCCTGTGTCATTTCCCTTTGTGTTAGCTTTAGTGCAACAGCGAATAGAAGGGGGTTGGTTTGGATTTCTTTAACCAGTAAATTCAGAACGCTTTTCTCAATTCAATTAGATTATTTTACTTATCATGGCAGCACATGACAGTGTTGTTATTTTGGAAAGGAGGTTAGCATCCTGCAAGTCCAAGATGGACGAATAGTATGGACTGGGCTGGATGTCCACCTGGTCTGAGGGGGCCGCAGTTGCCTCCCATGGCACTGTCCTGTTGTGTGCAGTGAGTCCCTCTGTCTGCTGCAGTCCTGGCAGTGCACAGCTTGCCTCAGCCTTGACATTTCTCTGGCAAATTCCAATATAAACCTCTGTGTCCTGGTAGAAAAGTTCAGGTGGGGATGTGATTTGGGTTTAATGCCTGCATGTTTAAAATATGACTTGTTAGTAAGAGCAAATCCAAAATAAAACACAGTAGTTGGTAGAAAAGGGGAGAAGAAATAATACTCTCTCAGAAATAAGTTAGAGCTGAATGTTGCCTCAGCTGTGCTTATTTAACTTCTAGCAGAGATACCAAAGGCAGATCTTGTACCCAGAGGTAAACTCCTACTCTCCCAGCGTCGGTGATGGAACAAAGCAGACTTCCCATAATAAGCACCACTGCAACGGGCTGTGCAGCTCCTTGGATCATATCTGATTTTGACCCAATGAAACTATCATGGGGAGAGGGGGTGTTAATGCAAAAATACAAACTGTTTCCGTTTCACAAGCAAATTCTAAGCTGCAAATTCACTAATTTCCAATATAACAGACCGAAACACTTGTCATTATGTATTGAATCAAGAATCCACAGAATCAAGAATCAAATGTATTTTATTCATTTCAACATTTTGCTAGTTAGAGCAACTCACTGCATACAGCAGTACTGGATGAATATATAAAATGGCATTTCCGATTCTTTTGAAACAAATATGGCCAGAATATGCCTAGCAGTAAGAATATGAATAGTCCAGCTTGTCTTTAGAGACTAAGAGGTCCTTGTAAAGTGTCACACACTGAAAAAATGTTTTATCAATATATAAATAAATAGTATAAAGAATTTTTAATAGTTTAATGGCATGAATAAAATGTTGTAAAATACTGAAGCCAAGACCACTATGTTTTTTGACCTGGGAGATGCCCCACTTTTTTCTTCAGGTAGACAAAAGTTCTAGGACAAAAGTTCATCCTAAGCCTCTTTTTCATTGTGTTTACTCCCACTCTGGCACTCCCTCTTTATGGGTAGGCAAACTGTTTTATGACAGTTATCAGTGATGATGTTTCCCAGTGAAATGGCAAAGGTGGGCATTGCCTTCACCACTAAAGCAGTGAGTGCCCCATGTGCTCACTGCTCACTTCCTTCTCCCAGGAGTGCGACCATCAGCTGGATTTTATTGGTGAAGCCCTTGAAACTCGGCGTTTTGAATCCCTACTAATAATATCAGGCAGTGCCCAGATTAGTATAAGCTTTAGGTTTCTTTTAAAGCAACAACTCATGTTTGAAAAAAGGTAGTTCATAAAGGGGAAACACTTCTAAAGATGCCGAGTGTTAGGAGAATGAGATTGTGAGCAAGAAGGCACAGGAACAAATCTGATTTTCACAGGCACAAGCAGTTGAAATTCCTACAATTAATAAGTGCAGTGAAGGGGTTAAAAAGCTATTGGTTAGTTTGAGAAATGTTCTTTTTTAGTTTTTTCCTGGCCTAGTCTAGAGCAACCACGTGATACACTGAATGCCTGCCAGCCTCTTTCTTGTTGATCCTCCGGAGACCATCTGTGCTGGGGGCATTGATTAGAGTGTGTCTGCTGGGATTACATCTTTTCTGTTGCCATGCCAACTAATCAGCTGATTTTGGTTACCACAGAAACAAAATGTCAGAGCTCACAGTACGGTAACATGAATTCAGCACAACAGAAAATGTTTTCTTAATTGGAGACCCTTTTGATTTTTTGGATTCTATGTAAAAGGCAGCTTTCAGGAAAAAAAATAGCCCTTTTAAAATAAGAACTGTGCCAATTTTATTGATTAAAAGCAATGTGTAAAATTCTATTTTAAATAAGGAAATTAAATTCCTTTATAAGATGTATAAATTTTTACCACTGTAATATATAAGGAATATGGTTTAAGTTTTTCTATTAAAATTTGTTAATGCCAGTGCCTAAAATCTGCTAAGAGCTTTGGTGGTGTGAGCTTAAGAAGAGGAACATTTGAGAAGCCACAGGTATTATAAAAAAATTGTTTTAAACGTGAAATATTTTCATGTTAAATGGTCAGTAACCAGGATCTTTGGCCTCGACACAGTAACATTAATACAAAATATATTTCTTCTGTGGATCCTTATGTGTATGCTTGTGTACTGTGTAATTTCTCATCATAGTGCAGGTGACATGAAAATCAAAGGTGAAACATAAGGCACATTAAATATCTGAAGGCATCATTAAGGTGTGTTGAAAAGGGCAGATGAGAACCTGTTGCAAGATTCTCCTTCAGAGGTCTACAGGAATTTGTCTATGTAGTATACCTGTTAAAATTACCTACGTGTTTTTGGAGAAACAAAAAGGAGGAAAAACTGTAAGGACATTAAGTGAAATGTTAACCAGAAAAGCCACATATTGACCAAGTGAGAGCTGGCCAAGTCTGTGTTGGAGCTTTTAAAAAGGCTCAACAGATTCAGCTGAATCTGGGATGGTTATTCTTCAATCAGATACCAGCTGTATTAAAATTAATATGCAGAAACCCTTTCTTTTGAAAGCCATTACCCCGTTTCCACAATATCTCTGTAACCTGCACTTGCAAATTTACTATGAACAGGGACTGTAGGTGTAAATATACAATTAAAAACAAAAATCAACAATGATAGTTAATTTTCAAATCAGACATAATTTTCAATAGTCCACAGTACCCTCAGTCAAGCTACCATGCTGGGCTTGTATTTTTCACCTTAAAGAAGACCACAACCATGTACTTTCTCCACATAAAATTGTGGAGAGTTGTTTAAAAGTCTCCAGTAATTTATTTTATTTTTCCTTTATAGGTAGTACCCACTTGCTGCATTTATTCCTCCTATATTTTCTGTTCTTTCTTAGACAAGATTCCTCACAAAGCTGTGTGAGCCACTTTCTGTGGAAGTAGCTCCATTGTCCTGGCTCTTCTCTGCTCCCCTCACTCCCAAACGTCTGAGCAAGGCAGCTCACAGAACCCCATGGCAAGCACCCATCTGGCTTTCCTTGCATGAAGGGATTAATAAAACTAGATAAGAGGGAAAAGAAAATTACCAAAAAAATCCACCAAAAAAACCCCACAAAAATAAAAACAGAACAAAACAAAACAAGCAAACAAAAAACCCACAGAAAACAAACTCAACAGGAGAAAATGCTTGGAAAAGACAAAAAAAAAAATTTTGAAAAAGTTATGAAAAAAGATGAAAAAAACCCCAGGTTTGGCCACAGGCATTCAGGGTGCTGCGTACTCCCAACTGGACGAGAGAAATGTTTGTGTGCCAAGCTATAGTAAGTCTAAAACAGGTTGGCAATGACTGGTTCAGCACCTTGCCATCAAGTGCCCCCAGTTGCACCCCAGTCACCTCCACTGCAAGCTTCAGTCATTAATTAGCAGTAGCAAACTGTGAGGAAAAGAGAATTGATGCAATAAATAAGATTTAGCGTACAATATTCTATGTTTGTAAAATGCTATAAAATCTGTAGCATTATAAGTTACTGTCTCTGAGGTAAGGCCTATGAACTAATTTTCCCACATTAGTTTTTTCTCCCCAAGAAGATGAAAAACAATCTAGCAGAGATGAACGATAGACTACTGCTCTGATATTTTTGAATGTTGTTTAATCGATGATACAATACCAATGAAAATACCTGGGAATTTATTTCATGCATTTTATGTATTCTAGGTATGCACAGAAGGACGTCTTATCTTGGAGTTTACTTTTGATGATCTTATGAGAATAAAAACATGGCACTTTACTATTAGACAATACAGAGAATTAGTCCCACGCAGCATTCTAGCCATGCATGTAAGTAATCCTTCATTCATTTGACCTAATGCAAAGAGATGAGATTAAGTTTATGAAGAACTCCAGCAAATTTCACACCCAAGGCAATTAACTATAAATATTTTGGCTTGCCTGCAACTACGTCTATTCACAAGTTCTTTCATCACTCCCTTGTTTCTCAGTGCTCTATTATTGCCACTGTTGCTATGTTTTCATTCTATTTTAGCACACAATTTTCTTTTTAATCCCACTTAGTGGTCTGTATGATTTGCATCCAAAATCTCTTCTTATTTACCTAAACTACACCAGAGTCTGTGAATTTTCATCCTAGGTACCAGTGATAAGTTTTAAATGAAGCAAACTGATGTTACCCTTGCATAGACAGAAGATAAAAAATTGCCATATATTTACTTTAGATTTACTTTAGAAACCTTTAGGATTTTAATCCAGACCTACTTTTTGTTCCACATGTCACAACTTTCTTTTGTTATTGAATGAAAACACACACAATGAAACATTAAAGTATTAAATATTCTACAAGTTGAAGTCAAAATATAATAAGGTAAATTGTGGAGAAACAAAGAACATACTTTTATTGACACTTTCATTTCTTCACCATAGACCCATTTCTACTAGTAGCGCTCCAATATACAAAATCAATTGCAGGACTATGGTTTTATAAAGGGTAAGAACACAGACACAAAGGTGTTCCTATATTTTGAAGTCAAGTTACTTAAATATCCACAGATAAAAATCTATCCATTATGAGGAATTTTATACAGGTTAAGCTGGACCTTTTTTCAAAGTGCTATTACAAGCCTGAAGAAAACATCTTTGAAAACCCACCCCACCATTTCTGTCCCAGGAATATCTGCTATCTTAGGGGACTGATCAACTGAACTCTTCAAGAGTATCCCATTGAGGGACAATGAGGATGGCTATGATCGACATTATGGATTTAGAGGGCTGCTAAATTCAGAGTGGAAGCAGGTTAGTCAGCAACCAGCAGGTATTATTTTTGGTAATGAGATTGATCTCATTTTAAAGAGGAGGCTACTCTCACAGGTAAAGCTCCTGGCTAGGGTCAGGGAAGGACTATACTTGCATTTTTCCCCATTTAATTCTGGGAAAATAACTTAGATCAGAACGGTTCTCCAGACTGTGCTTAAAGTCAGATATTTGATGAGGTCTTTCTGCTGCAGTTCCTTACCCACAAAAAGAAAATGATACGTTTTTTATTCCTGCCTTTTTCTGTCTAGTCTCCTGGGACTCACAGCCAACAAATAGAAGGCTCAAACTGTACTGCAGTCTCTCAGGAAGCTCTTTGGTGGGGCCCTGATCACTTGCATGACCAGACCTCTTAGGTCTATCTTTTGAATGGATGGTCAGGGAGCAAAGGAACAGATTGGAAAACAGTCTTTAGTCTGCTCCAATTTCATAATGCTTTACATTTTCCTATGCATATGGAACTCTAGCTTATTACATAAATTTAGCATCAGTGTGTAATTTTTCCATAGCAGTGGCACTGCTTTTCCAGGAACCCTCCCTATATTCCACTAAGCACATAGAAAAAATACCCCAATGAAAAGCAAAGTGAAAATTCTTTTTTCCGTTGTTGTTTAGGCACAAGACCCTCAGGTGCTGGAGCAGCTGTCCAAAAACATCACTCGAATGGGTCTGACAAACTTCACCCTCAACTACCTCAGGGTAAGCATACCATAGCTGATGATTATTGTGAGCAGTTTTTTAAAAGGTACTGTTAGCTTTGAGTCAAGGTAATGAGAACAGAACCTGTGTTGATCAGGTAAGAAATTGACCTAACCCTTAATGAGGGTGGAGGAAAAACAAAGACACTGTAGTAGAGATGTAGCTAATAACAATGGGCTGTTAAAAAGGCTAAGAATTTTGTCATTCACTCCAAGCCTTGTGTGAGTAGCCCCTCTTTTTAACAGTCTTTCTTCTCAGTTTTGAGTAATGCCTTTATTTTATTGTAAGCAAGAAATTTCCAGTATTTTTCCTCTCTGTTTCACTGTGCCTGAGAAAATGGCAGCTAATTCTTATTAAAAGCTG
Source organism: Nicator chloris (assembly GCA_013400495.1). Taxonomy (NCBI): domain Eukaryota; kingdom Metazoa; phylum Chordata; class Aves; order Passeriformes; family Pycnonotidae; genus Nicator; species Nicator chloris. The sequence goes on along the minus strand of WAAE01020351.1, from coordinate 65,032 downwards.
CCTGTCTTCTCCAGCTTTTCAACCTTGCCACCTCTGCCAGGCAGAGGCAGGGCTGAGGGAAAGCTCAGCTCCAGCCCTGTTTGCAGCAGTCCCTCAAAGCAGTCCTCACTTGCCATGCCTCTGGGAGCCTGAGCTTCCTCCTTCGACTTGCACTGAATCGAGTGTGGTTTTTACAATTAAATAATGCATTTGTTCCCATTGCTTTTTGACCCTTAAAGTGCATTCAAAGTTTAGATGTTTATTTTCAAAAGTATTCCCTGGTGTGGGCTTACAATATATACACAGAAATACAGATTTGTAGAGTTCATATTTCAAGCTTAAAATTCAGATTTTTTTTATTTCTAGATGTGGATAAAATGAGGCAAATTGCTCAATAATACACAAAGCTAGCTTGGCCAGGACTATCTTGTTTTATTCTTTTTATGAGTAATTATTCAAGGTACTTTTTTAAGATCACACAAACACTAGAAAATGCAGTTATTTTCAGCCTAATGTAGAGCTGTACCTAAGTGTGTAATTTGGCTGTACTTCATTCAGTTCTATGAACCTGGTAATACCTTCCCTGTGATGGATGGAGTCCTGTTCCCAGAGTGCTTTGAGTTCCAAGGGTGCAGAACCGAGATGCTTGGCGAGATCTCTCGCTGTATCCCTACAGTTTATAGATAGCCTGTAGTTGTACTTACTCTCCCAATAGCATAAGCAATTGCTGATTGTTGCTTATGTGGTGTTAATGTAAAAATTACTGTTCAAATTACAGCCTGAGTTGTGCAGGGCAGGTCTGGTCTATTGTAACTGAAAGACGAATATGGCATAAAACCTCAGAGGAATTATACATTGCATTAAGATTTTTCCATGTGTAAATGTAAGATTTACGTGTCTGTGGAATGCACATTGTATTCTCGTAGTTAGTTTAGTTTGTGATTTGGTACAGAGAGCAGCTCTTGTGCTCTGGCAACCCTACAGCCTCGCTGTCATTGTTTTGTGGTGGAGCATCCTAGAGCATGTCCCAGAGGAAATCCCTCTGGGGATTCCTCCTCAGTCATGGCGAGTTTTGCATCACGTGTCGTGCATTACATGCTTCTGGCAAACTGGGCAGAAAGCAGCTGACTTAGGTAGGGGATTTCCGTGGTTTCTTTGCAAACTGTCCAGTGGCACCAGGCGTTGACCACTTCTGGGGTGTTTGACCCCCGAGTGTGACAAGACGCAGCGTCACACGCTCGGGCTGGCCTCAGCAGCTGCAGGGCTCTGCAGCCTCCGTGAGGCTCCGAGGGCCAGCAGAACTGGCAGCACCACCTCTGTCACTGACCCCTTCTGCATCCTCTGTGGTATAGTCTGTGACTGCTCAAGGTGACAATGCAAATGACAAAGGCAGGGCTCTGGTTAGGAGGCAGCTGCCGTCAGGCACCCATGGTGCTCCCTTTGTCAGCATTAAAAAAAAAAAAAGTGAGAAAGGAAAGGAAGAGGGAGATGGAGGAAAAAAACCTCAGAAAAAGAAAACTGGGATCAAGATAAGCACTAGGGAGATGAGTAGTGAAGTGGAAGGGGATAAAAAGATAAAGTCTTACTTTTTTTCTTCTTCCAGACTAGTTTTGTTAGCTTAACAGACGACATTAGGTCTCTGGGTGCAAAGCTTCCTCTGGCTCCTGCTGTGGTGATTCCAAGAGGAAATCTTTTTTTTCTCAAGCCAATCTTTACATGTCTCTTTTTCTTGTGGTGAGGGATTGATCATTCTGCTCCTTTTTTCAGATGTTCGGTTCATCGTGGCAGCATGTGTTACATGGTGTATTTCCATTTTGATTTGCTTCTTTTCCAGTTGCTTTCCTCTGTTAATTTTACCCTGAAAATCTTTTCTGAGCTCATGCACTAAAAATCATGTACTAAAATAATATGGTAAATGTACTTAGGTTTAAGGTGTTCTGTTTTGTCAGTTTTTAAGTCAGCATTTTATGATATTTTATTCAGTCTTCCCAGTGTTTACTAATTAGCACTGTTGTATGATTTTGAGTAAGGATCAGAAACTAAGCATGAAAATTATTTTCTTTTTTTTTCTGCTGCACACAGCAAAGGCTTATGATACTCATAAGCAAAAACTCCACTGATGGGCGGAATTAATCATTTTTATTCTCCAGCATGCACACAGCAGCAAGCTGTGCTGCAGTTTCTTTAAAGGCAGAATTTAAACCTGGATTTCAGATGGCTGTGATATAAAGGCATAGCCTGTGTTTTTTGGGCTCTAGACATCACGGAATGCTAAATCATTGCTAGTCAGTATAATTGCAGTTGCTGGCATGTAAACCTCCACTCCTGAGTGCCACATGCTTGTAGAGCCACAGCTTTGGATGTGTGCCCTGGTTTGTCTTCATTCGCTCCAAGTAAAGCTGTCCAGCATAGAACATTGATTTTGTAAATCGTATTTAATACAATTTTAAAATATATCTTCTCGGAACCTGTAAATGAAATGTTTTGTCCTGTGTCAATTGCCAAATGGTCTTTCTCTCAGTTTTCTCTGGCTCTGTATAAAACCATAGGCTTCCTTTCTTTCTAGTTACGAGTTTGTTTTGTTCCAGCATAATTGATTACCTCATCAATGGGGTCAGAGTACTTTGCTGTAGCTGCTGACTAGGAGTTGAATAGGCTGTCTCAGAAATAATGAGCAAAACCTTGTAGGTTTTAAATTAATATCAAGCTTTTTAAAATGTAATTTCTTATCAAGTCATCAAGTAGTAGATATTACGAACTATCAGATAATAAGGCCAAGACCTAGTCTCAGTCAGTATGAGTCCAGGAACAAACAGGAATCCTGTACAGAATTTGAAGGTGAAGATAACAGTGAGAAGTACAATTTTCACCAAGCTACAATAATTTAGTCCCCACGATACCTTATTTTTTTCTAATTTTTTTAGTTGCTGAGCTATTTTATCTATATCTTCAATGCATAATGGATTTGAATGTTCTCTAAAAACAATAGCTCTATACTAGCAGCACCATTCAAAATTTGGAGCTCAACTATTTCTTGTTGCCATCTATAAAATAATTCATTCTCTTAAAATTTCTGACATTATTAAAAAGCCCCTACTGTCAGTTATGCAGGATTACCTGGCCTGAGCCTTGAAAGTTAGTTGTATCTTGCCCAGCTGGTTTTCAAAATTTGTCCCTGCTTTCTTGTGCTGGCTAGGCTGAAGTGATTTCTTAGAGCTTTTCCACAGATGTATCTGTTGCATCCTCCCCCCACTGTGGTTTGCTCTGGTAGCCAGTTTATTGTTGTTAATGGAGCTAAATCTGCACCTGCCCCTTGCAAAGTCAGAGTTAGTTTGGCAGAGTGGTCCTGCTCTGTCATAGGTAATTCCCTACTCCGGAGTCCAACTAGGCTAGCTCTGGACCCTTGGGAGGGTTTACCCCGGCAATAGACTGAAGGCAAAAGATAAAGAGACGCTCTTTTCCCTCGGGACTCAGTCTCACACCTTTTATTGTGAAACTAGTAGCTCCAGGAGAGGAAAGAGGAAGTTCCCTGGCCCCCACAAGGGGCTTTAAGCCCTGTGAGAGGAGGGATGGGGAGAGGGACAATGAGCAATGGGAGCTGACCCAGGAGAGGAGGGGACGTGGGGAGGGATCGGTTACAGGTACCACCCACCAGGAGGGGAGTGCAACATGATAAGCTATTTCTGTGTGCCAAATATTAAAACCCCACCCAGTGCAATATAATAACAAAATAATCTAACTATATAGTGGAATACAACACTGCTCTGCATAAGGAGAGGTATCCAGGAAGGGGAATGCACACTCCCACTCCCGCTTACATCTTGTATGACTCTGCTAACCAGGGTTTGCTCATCTGAGCTACAAATTATCCAATTTGTTTGTTCTTTATATAAAGACAATAACGAGGTGATACTGTTGCTACACAGAGGACAATATTTCCTAAGACCTGGCTTTTACTAATTTAGTTCCTCACTAGACATTTTCGGATTTCTTCTGCTGGGAGGATAATGTGAAGGATGCATCCTGTATGGATGCAAAGTCAGGTGCTTGGGAGAAAAGAAATGCTATATTTATAGTCACACATGCAATATGAACTCATTTTCCTTTGTGAGTTATGTTGTGTCATCATCATCAAACATCATCAGGCAGTGCAGGTAGTGCGTGGGCTGACTAGCCCTCACTCAGTAGCAAGTGCTCCAGTGCTACTCATTTTCTTGTAGGGTCTTTCCCAGTATGTCTGCTGCCCAGGGAAGTGGTGGAGTCAACATTCCTGGAGGTATTTAAAAGACCAGTGGAGGTGGCACATGGTTTAGTGGTGGCCTTTCAGTGCTGGGTTGGTGGGTGGACTCAATGATCATGGAAGTGTTTCCCAACCTAAACCACTCTGATTTCATCTCAGCTGCAAACCTTAATGGCTGGATGGCTTCTACCAGCTAAGGAGGCTTTGTCATTCCAGTGTGCACATGTGGCATTAGGGCACATGGATGAGCACTGGTGCAGTCTGAGGGGACAACTAAGTGCCCTTCCTGAGAAAGCAAGGGCCTAATTTTGCAGAGCACTTGAGATTTCATCTTGCTCCATATGCTAACAACAAAACTATTGCTATTGGATGCAGTTGTCTGTTGTCTAAGGCTGACTATGTATTTGAAAAAGTAGATGGTGTTTCTGGAAACACACTAGTGAAAATTCTTTTTCCATGATTGAGTATCACAGTGAAGCTTGGGAACAAGGGCAGTTTGTTAAAGCAGCACTGGGCTGCTCTAAAGCATATCCTTTCCTGTTCTACAATCCCCTGCTTCTGCCATGTGTCCATGTCTAGAGTAGCTAAAAGTGAAGCCCTACACAAAAGAACTCCATTAGCTTTGTGCTGTGCACTGAATGGGGGGTGCTAGGGAAACAGAGGGTGTGTTCAGATGCTGTATCCTACTGGACGTGAATGAGAAGTTCTATTAAGGGTTCTCAAGCACTCAGAGGAGGGGGTTTAGATAATTTAATCATTTTGGTGACTTTCATGTGGAAGCTGTCAAAATTTTAAAGAATCCTCTCTGCTGTAGATGGTGAAAGCAGACACAATATTTTGTAGGCTTAATTCCTGTAAATAGTGGATTTTTTCAATCTAAACCAATCAATCTTGGGGTAGCTTTCCACAGGAAAATACAGCCAAAACCAGGGGATTCTCACAGAAGGATGCAGATTACTGTAGCTGGCTATCCATAATCTATCTGTGCCAGCTATAATTAGCTGATTCTGCCAAGGTTTTCTGGTAATGTAATTTCTTAGCATTTTTTTTAGTAATGATCACAGTGGTTTCAGTTCCTCTCTTTTATGCATCTAACACTTTAGAGATGGTGTTATATGTTACTTTCAGAATAATAAATGAGAGGAAATGTATTTGCAAAAGCTCATACAGTCAAATGTTAGCTTTTCACTTTTTTAATAAAGACGGAACATCACAGAATCCTTACATCAGGAGTTAATTCATCATAAGCATGAACTATCAGAGAGAACAGGGATGGGAGAGTTGCAGAAGATGGGGCAGGTAGAGAATTAAACAGTAACTTAGAAATCTTCTAAAGCAAAAATGGAATCTGAAGCAATCATTGGATAGGACATGGATTGGAAAGATAATATTCATATTGTTAGAAATAATACTGGTGTGCTTTTCATCCCTTGATTTCTAAGTATTTTGCTAAAACAAATGGGAAAATTGCAGCATGTGAGAATCAAAAAAAGATGGAGCAAACCCAATAGCATTAAAAAAATCAGATGCAATTTTAAACAAGACAGGAGAGTACAGTGAGCTGGTTCAGTAGCGTCCTCTTCTGCGCATAATGACTCAGAAACAGATTTTAGTGTCTGTGAATATCAGAAATTTCAGAAGTCAGTGAAAAGTGGGCAATGGGAACAAAGAACAACAGACATCAGAGCACAAATTGAGATTTCAGCAGAAATGGCAGATTTTACCAGTATTCTGGAGATGGTAATGACCAATTTTCAAACAAAGAGCATTACCAGGCTCATGAGTATCAGTTAAGGAGAAAGATATGTGTGTATGAACACAAGCCAGTTACTGTGCTCACTGGACATACAGACCATATGACCTTTGAAATAAAATTACAGTCTGGACTAATGAGAATGGAAGGATGATAATCAGCAATATGAGTCCTTGAAGCATCCATGAGTAAGAAATCAGAATGAAGTTAGGTTGGAGCAGTTTAAAATTAAAAATGTCAGAAGAGTAAAAGGGAGAAAACAAAAGACAAAGACAAAGCACTAGTCATATAAAAACAAGCTACAGGATTTGAACTAATACTGTTATTTCAGAAAAGAAAAAAGATGAAGAAAAAAGGTTCCAAGAACACAGCCACAGGCACTCTTTTAAGAAGACCAATTTGGACTAGTATGCAGTACAGTCATAAATAATAATAACTATTAATTAAGTTTAGGAATGAGACCTGCAGAGGTAAAATTTGTGTGAAGACCTGAAAATGCCCAAACCAGCTTCTTGTTCAAAGCAATGAAAACAGCAAAAATTTTAATTAGTTGTTTAATATTGAATATCCATCAGTATTTGGTATGAATTGTTATGCAGGGAGGAGTGAGTGCTCTGAAGCAGTCAAGAAATAGGCTTTAATGCAAAGTTGGTGGTTCAAAGCTTTGTTCTTGGAAGGAGTTGTTTTAGAACTTAAAATATTTCTTGTGGAAAGCTTATGGCAACCCTAAGGTCTGCTATTCATCTGGAAAGGGAATCCTATAGCCTACCCACTCATGTTTTTAATCTTCATGAAGATAATTTCATGAGTCTGTCTATTGTGATATCACAAGCAACTAGCTCATATAACCTTGTAAAGTAATTTTCTATGCATAGTTAACTTTACTGGTTAGCCTGCTTACCCCCTTCCCTTCCCTTCTCCTGCCACTCTTTGTATGGGTAAAACAGCATTACTGTTCATCCATCTCTGCTGGAAAGGTCTTCCTTGATATCGCAAAACAAAATTTGACTGTTCAATAGAAGGGTTTCCTTGGGCAATTGAGTTTGATCCCACTTCTAGGATGTTTCTGAAAAGCCTTTACCTTTCTTGTGTGATGCCCTGATCCTTGTGTTTATGGAGGATACCTCCCCACTTTGTCACTTTATTCTGTTTATATACTTCCATTTTTTAGTCTCTCTATTTTTGTCTCTCTCTCTAATCTCTCCATTTTCTATTCACATCAGAACCCCTAAATACCCAAATCTGATTCTAAGCAGTAAAATAGTTTAGAGACTATTAGTCTGGGTTAGAGACTGGCACACAAAAAGCTAAATTTGTCTTGTGGTCACCTCCTTTGTACTGGTGCAAGCACTGTTGGAGCCATGTCAGGTGACTGATCTGATGAAAGAACCAATCTAATCCTTTTCATCTAAATTATGACCATCCTTAATAGCTCCCCTAGTGCTACTAGTGCTGGGCTGAGAACAGAGCAGCAGTATAGATTCGTATCAGCTGGCTCCTGTCGAAGCTGGACCTCATCTCCATCTTTGCCAACTCTGATAAAAGAAGACAAGAAAGAGCTGGAGAATCCTACAGATTAAGTAGGATTCCATAAAGCTGTAAATTTCCCTTTTATTCTTCTGGATCTGGAACATTATACTGATTGTTTCTGATCTAGTATTGTTTCACACTGTTTTAAATGTGTTCATTTCATTAGAGTGACCACTGACTTTCAACCACAGATTTTAGAGTAGACACTTGCTCAGAACAGATTACTATAATTTACAAAACTTTAATTGAAAACAAAATAAGCATAAAGAGAAAAGGTTGATTTTTTAAACTACTTCTGAGTGAAAAAGAAAATTCTATCTCTAAACACATATGTGTCCATGTAAATGGAACACCCATTTCTGTAGGTATCCTGTGAACCAAACTGTTCACTAACTTTGCAATTAATTGTCATTATTCTCCTACTGGAAAACTTCAGTAAAATTTTTCCTTGCTATATGCACAGATATATGAATATTAGTGTCCATCATTAATGGGTAGATCTGTGCATTCCTTTTGATTTCTAAGCATACTTTCTGTTGATATTAAAGGGAATATCAACAGGTGTATCAAATTCATAAATGGAAGCCCATGATTTTGTGTTTACCCTGCTTCAGATAGGCCCATGGAATGTGATGTGGAGAATTTACAGGCATCAGTAATGAGTAAAGGTGATGAACCAAACCTGTACTGATGCCCACATAAGGCTTGTGAGCACAGGGGGACAGAGGACACTGAGACTTGGCAGAAGAACTGTGTCATTTCTGGTACTGTGTTCTGCATGGCTAGAAAATGGTGCTGTGTTAAATATTCCTCCCTACTCTGAATTGCTTCCTTAATCTTGTGCCTTGTTACCTTTTCTACTTGGTGTTGCTGCCTCACAATTACTCATAATAAGGAAGTTTGTTAATCAAGGATCCAGTTCACCATCCATTAGAGTCAATAGATATATCCTTTGATCCAAATGCCATCTCATAGTTTTTCGTTTGTTTGGAGGTATTTTATACACATAAAATCCAATTTATTGAAATTAATTTCTCTATTCCTTTAGGCAGTTTTAGCCATGAAAATGTCATGCTTCATGAACAGCAACAACAAATGGTTATTTTTATTGCTTTTTTTGTTTTTCTTTGCTTTTCAAATTTTGTGACAAAAGAAAATTAGCTTGGTTAACCAGAGACTATAGTTCTTAGGTGAGCCCAAAGGAACAAATATCAGCTTGGGGATCTGATTTGAAGAAAGACTTTAAGCATAGAAAAGAATGGAGGAATACAAAAAAAATAGAGCCTTCATAGCAAGACATAGAAGTTTCTCATTTTATTAATCATTCAGGCACAACAGAGCTGATTTAATTAAAGGACTATGCACCATGTCTATCCACAATAAGATGGTTTTACATAATGTAAGTATGAGTCACATGAAAAAAAAAAACCTCCACAGCTGTATTCCCTAGCTAAGATTTCATAGCATTTCATATATAAAACAGGATTGGACTCAGGCATGCTGGATCAAAACCTTCAAAGAAAACACAAGCAACACCATTTTGTCTAAACAAAATTATGTTGGTGATTAGGCAGAGATCACAGTACGCTGGAGCAGACCTTGTCCCATTCTGGGACTTTGCTAGTCCAGCTTTTCAGTATTACTGCTGCATACCACCATGGAATGTAGGTCCCATGTCTACAAGACAGCAGAGTTTTCTTTCTAGAGCCTTTCCAATCCACGTAATGAAATATAAAAGGGAATAATCTTTTAATAGTGATATGCAAAGGAAGGAAGTAAATTTCCATTTTCTAAACACTACCCCAGACCTTTCCACTGATTAACTTTTGATGAGGTGTATTAGAGCTATGGTATAATTTGAAATATTATAGTCTATTTAATAGCAAGTCTGTATTTTATAACTATCACACCATCATAGTGGTATTCTAGTGGATGTCTTACTGATTTTCTTTAGCAGTGTGTGCAATGAGATTTTCAGCCATACAAAGGACAGTATATCATATATTCTATTGCTAAGTGCTCTTGAGCAATGTAATTTTAAAAATGAATTAATTTTACTAAAATAATTGTAGTAAAAATAGAACATGAAATACAGCTTGCTCTTTATGATAGTTAATAGTGTAAGGAGAGCGACAAATGATTCAGAACAAAACATATATTCTTGAAGTCTTTCAATGTTATCACCAAATATTGTATTCATGATACTTTTTGTTTCTTTTGGGCACCTTCTTGCTGTTTAATTGTATTATGATGACATCTGGTCTCTTTATTTCTCAGTTTCTTTGAATTCTTTCTAGTTTAATATAAAGATAGGTTGATATCTGTAGTCTTATTCTAAGATTTAGATTCCTACTGTGGGCCACTTTACAACCTAAGTAAGCTTTCTGTTGCTATAATAAATGATAAGCAAAACTTCTGCCTTCAGTCACACACATATACAAACTGGAATAACACCTTGGAAAGCAGTGACCTTTTTTCCAGCATGTCACAAGAGGGTGCAAAGCTTCTCCTGTGGTAGTTACATATTTCATTACCTGTAGAAATACAAAGTATGAACACCATCAGATTAATCACAGCAGCGAAGGACGTGGACACTGACATGGTCTGACCTCCAAGGCTGGCTCCAAAGCCTCTGCTCATCAGCCCAGTTCTGCTGAGAACACAGGGCCCAGTCAAGCATTTCTCAAGGCTGTTCTGAGTACAAACCCTGTTTAAAGAGAAAAGGCTGCCTTCCTTGTAGACCAAAAAACCCACTACGGAGGCTTCAAGAACTGTCTTTTTCATTGACTACTACAGCAGAGATTACAAATACATGAAGCAAGAGGAAACAGCAGAAACAAAATCTACCCACATAAACCAAAGCTCTGTAGCCCCCAGGGGACTTGAGAAGGATGCTGTCTATGAAGGTGCTCTCACTTTTCTGTTTACGCTGTCCTCACACATTTCTTGCACCAAATTCTGCTGAAGACCACTTCCTTAAAGACCAAATACCAGAGAAATCATTGCAAGTGTCACAATATAAATCATACTGTTTAAATGTTGATTGGTTTGGAATGATATTTTAGGCTTTTCTCTCGCCTTTTCCTTTAAGTGAAATTAAAGAGGAAAGCAGCTTTTTTTTGATACCTGCTATGAAGGCTGTTACTGGTCCTTGATAATGGCTTTGTGTAAGTAGAAGTTGTGATTACTTAGTACTTCTCAAGATGGAAGTACCATGCCAGCTTTTACCCCTAATTTATATTCTCAAGGGAACCTAAAGGGAGCTTACATTTTTAACTTCCAGTGTTTGATTTCATTGTTCAAAGTTTTATTCTTTTTTTTCTTAGTTTCTTTCTGAGCAAAAATTAGATTAGAAAGAACTTCAAAGAATACCAGCTGCAAGAGGGTTGTTGATTTCAGTGGAATTATACCAAGTTATAAAAAAATCAGGTCAAAACAGGGGAAAAACTTAAAGAAGTATGTGCATTTAATATTCTTCAAGCTTGCTTTGACAAAGCTTTTAAAAGGTGATCTGCTTACATTTTGCTCATGCTCATTTCTTTTAGGTACATAAATGTATGCTTTTCCAAACAATTAATACAGTTCATCTTTGCTCAGCTTCGTACTAGTAAGGCTGGAATCAAGTTCTTGAAACAGTGTCTGAGGTTAGTTATAGATGCAGTCCAAAAAGCTATTCATCTATATGTGTCACCATGGAAGGTGATGTATACAAAGGTGGAAACAACCATTTGGCATTGCAATTCAGCTTAAAGATGGTCTGTGCCTTAGGAATAAGGTAATATGGGCAGATATCTCTAGCTACTTTATTCCTATCTGCAAGGGCTGTTAGAATTATCCATTTAATGACATTCAACTTTCTCTATGTTAATAAATAATGTTGTATGAATCTAGAATATCATAGGAATTGTGATGGTGCAGAAAACACTTTTGGTGATGAACAATTCAATTTCCCACTCAGGAGCACTCAAAAAACTTAAACAAAACCCTGAAGGGGTTAATCTGTGGTGACTTTTTTGGGTTTTTGCTTATCATGTAGATATTTTTATATGAATATAAAATTTTGTGTTTTCCTCAATTTAGTTGAAAAAAACCCACCCCTATACTTGTTGGCCATTTTAGGCAGTGTGTTGCTGCAGCAATGGGAAAGTCTAGAGAGTGCATCTGTGCTTGGTTATCAGTCTTAAACACCTTGAATAAATAGCATAGCATCAGGAAAACCAGATGACTGCAGCCATCCAAAAATACAAGAAAATGCATCGCCTGCAGCCTTTTGCCACTATTATAAAATAGAAATAATTATGGAGAGGGGAAAAAAGTTCATCTCTGTACATTTACTAAAGTATATGTCCATGTCATCATTGAAAATGTGCCTGAAAGTTCTAGCATAGTAAAGCCATTTCATATAATGAATTTTGTTATGCCTTCTCATTTTCTGGGGGCTCTGAAAATCTAGATCTACCTGGACTCCCATCATCATAGTATCTGATGTTTTTGCATTTTTATTTTATTTTATTCTAGCAATATTGTTTTTAAAGCCACTATATCCATTACACAGCTGAGGAGCTGGGGGTGCTTAGAAGGACATAAAGCCACAGTGGGACCATAGTGGCTTCACTGCAGCCTTTAGCCAGAAGCTTATCTTTTTGGATTTCTTTGCTGGGGACACCACAGGCATCTGTGCCATCCTGGTTTCAGCCAGCCACAGCGCTGTCTTTTTTTACAGCAAAGCATGGGAGGTGGGAGGAGATGCCTGGCTTTATCTGGTATTCCAGAACCCTTGTACCAAAGTCTTGACAAATAGGTCAACATCCTACTTAACCTGGGGGAGTTGAAAGCCTTGTGTGCACATACACCACAACAGGCTAAAAAAAATAGTGGGTGCTGTAAGCAACTTACTGAAGCAGGGCCATGGTGCAACCAGGAGGGCATGGCTCCATGGTTAAAAAGGAGCCAGATTGTTTCAGCTGCTGGAGAGCATGGCTGAGTAAAAACAAGGACTTATCTTCTCCAGTCTGCTCTCAGGATTCATTTTTTTTAATTGAAGAGTAACTGAACAGCAGGTTGGAGTGAACATGGTACTGGTTGCTCTTCTGTATACACAACTTGTACTTCTGTGTGCTTAAGCCATCCACGTCTGTCTGACAGAGCTAATGTGCCTTTTCAAAACCCTCAGGTTATGTTCATCTTTGTATATTAAACAGCATCTAATGGTGTTCTTGGGTACCTGAATGCACTGTCTGTACTCTTTTAGAGCTGTTCCTGCCTACTTTGATCACTCTCAAAGCATTCCTGGGCACAGTTCAGCAGTTGGCATGATAGTCTGTCCATTGCTGGAAGGGAATTTGTATGTAGTCTCCTATCTTGGTGCATAAGAAGGCTTAACTTTATGAAGGTAGGACAGTGTCTGCCAGTTGGCCTCACTGCCAGAGAGCCATGCTGGCACATTTCATTCACTAGAGTTGCTATGTCTCAACAGTCTTAAACATGATGTTTTTTGAATTCTGAATTGTTTGCGTATGAACCAGGCTCACCTCAGCCAAGGCAGGTGAAACACAGGACTTCTGTGGCTCATACTCTTGGAGCTGAATGCTTAAATGTAGGTACTTTGGGATCCCTGTTTTTCTGATATTTGATTTAGCACTACAACTGAGGTCACAGACCAAGAATGAGTTTTAAGACCAGCTCACCTAATTTTTTTTCCTGATGTCATTATCACCATTTCATTTGGCTATTTCTTCTTTGTTAACAGAAACACATGCTCGTGTGTATCTTTTATTTCTGTCACAGGAAAGTGTTACTATTGTTCTCCTGTGTACTGGGATCACAGTAGGTAATAACAATTTTCCCTGTCAGCTAGCAGGAAAATGGCAGTCTGTTTTTACTCCACTCTCATATACTCTTCTAGAAGTGAAAGAAACTTGTCTCTCTGGAAAAGGCCTGCTGCCTGGACTGAAGACAGGCACGTAGCAGCCAAGCAGCAGAATGACCAACTGGTCAGAATGTGCTCAACAGAACACAGTCCAGGGTGTGAGGACAACTCCTGAATGCCATGAAGAACCTATAACACTTGGAAATGTGTATCTGGGTACACAAAATGAGGCTAAAATCTTAAAAAAATTAAATAAAATTAACATCACCTTCTTGAATACCTCTTTTCTTTGTATGTCTGTCTGAGTAAAGTAAGAATTTACCTTTTGATGTCTTCTGTTTGTGCTGCAAAGTCAGACAGCTCACAGAGATTAGAGGGGTTCTTCCTTCCTGAGTCACATTACAGCAGAACTGTTAAGGGCCAAGTTCAGTGTTGATTCATGAAACAGAAGGAACACGACTTTCAAACTCCAAGCAAGAGTTTGCAGTACTTGCAATTAGGAAGGGATTTGTACATGTAAAATGCAAGTCTTATCTGCAAGTCACTGAGTTAATAATCTTGGGACCTCTGATATTTTTTTAACAAGTCATGGCAGTTTAAGGACATTGTTGTGTGAAACTGTACAAATCTGGTAATAGATCAGCTGGTCTGTTTTTAAAAGGAGGGAAGGAAGACTATTTCCCCCAAAGGAACTGCTACAAAGCTATTTTCCTTATCAGAAGAACACCTTTTTCCTGAATGTTGTCTCTGACATTTGTTCTTTATAACCTAATGAGGGCAGGTGGAACACCATGGGAATGAGTAATTGTTGCTTTGATATAATTTTAACTTTTGTTTCATGCCTGCTCATGGAGTTGGTATTTTGAGCCTTCATTTTGCTTATTGGTGACCTTAGGCTATTTTGTAGTCAATAAGAGGGGAAAAAGATAGTGCTTCTTGCTTCAACTAGGCTGTTAGGTGTCTCAAACTCTTGCCTAGAGACCATGCAAAGTTTCTATATATTTTTTCTTTTGTGAGCAGCAGAAAGTGTTGCTTGATCTTCCCACATAAAATGGTAGGGCGTATTTGTAATTTATGTTCTTCCCTGAATGTCTGAATTAGACCCCCTACACTACTTGTAACAAGCTCACAGTGGCCTTCCTGGCTAGGGGCCCTGCTGTGCAGGTGGAGTGAGGCAGCACTGTGGCCCTGCCTGGTGCCACATTGCTCAATAGGGCTGGAAGTCGGCTGGGTGCTGCCTGCCCTGGCACACAAGCTGACCTTTTCCCTTAGGAAAGGTTCCAGGAATCCCCCCAGGGGTATTTGAGCATGGTCATTCCCAGAAGGTGGACTTTCCTCTACCAGACATAAGGGGCTGTGCTCACCTGTTACTCCACTGGTCAGTGGTATTGGCACAGGGATTGATTCTCTCTGGACTGGATGCAGTGTTGTGCACGCAGTAACACCCAGTGACTGGGAGTGACACTTGTGTGTCTCAGGTATGTCCATGCTCCGCCCATGGCCAGCCTGTTTTAATTTGCCTTCTTGGTACTAAACACCTAGGGGGGACACCAGAGGTTACAAACTTTCAGCATGAAAAGTAAAGGCATGAAAAGTAAAGATTTAACCTTAACCCAGGTGCCGCCTCTTTCAATCCTGGCATGAACCCAGTGGTGTGTTCAATTCTGAATACAGAATACCAGCTTGTAGAGTATCAAAGCTCAGGGAATAGTCTGATACACTCACTTGAATCTTAAATGTCTGAACAACCATGGTATTTTTGCATGTGCCTAGTACTTTACATGGTACTCTAATACCAAACCCTAGATGAAGGTGAATACCCAGTGTTGCTACTCTGCCAGGATCAGAGGACAGCATCTATAACAAAGCAAAACTGCTTTGGCTCAGCCTGACAGTTAAATGACCTTTATTTGTATTTCCATCAGGAAAAGGGTTCTTCTAAATACCACTTTCTCCTCTTCACCATACTTGGCTACTGGGAAAACCAAAAGAGTCATACACAGATAAAAAGTAATTTAAATGTAATATAGAACTAAATGTAATTTTTTCTATTGTCCTCTCTGTTGGCTACTGGCTGAAGAGATTTGGTACCCAGCTGTTATGTCATCTTATTTATGGATTTGTAAGGGTGATCCCCAAGAGCTCATCCAAGTCTGGACCTGAGAGCCACAAGCCTCCACAGTAACATCATCCTCTGTGCCAGAATGACGCTTTCTGGGGAGCTGAGACAATCAGCAGTAATAAGAGCTAAAATGAGATAGCTTTCCTTAAAGAAGCCAGCAAGGATCTGGCTCAGAACACAATCCTGAAAATGCCTTTGTCTATCACCAAGCAGAAAATTTTCTCCAATTGCTTTCAGAAACCCACATATGGATTGTCTGTCTGTACAGTTTCTTAAGCAGCATTGGTCCCGCATCACCAGTTTCAGCCACACATTTCTGCCTACATGCTGCCTATTTCCTTAATGATTTCTTGGACAGATCTCTTCCCCCAGCTGTTTTGCTATACAGCCACACAAATAGCAGTGCTTGCACAGCAGGGGGACAGCATGGTGCTGCTTTAGGTGGCACTGCCACCTAAGAAACAGCAGCCTTAGTGCAGTGTCCTTTGCATCCTGTCCCTTCCTAAACCTTCCACAGGATTTTTTCTGGCCTTGCTTTCCAGGGGCTGGTGAGAAGGAGTAGAAGACAGTCTGTGAGTACTAACATCTCTGAATTAAGGTTTTTCCCAAGGAGCAGTTTATTCAACATATGATGGACCATTCAATCACAGGTTGGATACAAAAGACTTGGAGTGTTTTCAGAAGAAAAGTTTAACTCATTTCTCCAGTTAGCCTCAGATTAATGAAGGGTTGGGGACACTAGGGCATACTTAGAGAACATAAAAATGTTGCCATAATTTTTTATATTCTCCACACCCCAAATGTTCACTTCATAGTGCACATACCATACTGCTTCCCAGAATACCCAGACTAGGATTCTTTTGCAGTCTGCAAGACGAATTAAAAGCTTAAAAACAAGTGGTCTGAAAGAGTATATTCCTGCTAAACCTTTACTGGTCAGTGGTGTCTGTGGACTAATTTATCCTCACTTCTTGATCAATTGACTCATGCCATAATGATCTCATACTTTTCCCATTCAATCTCAGAATGTTTTTAATGATTGGAAATCTCTGTCTCTGGCTGTGCTTTGTAACCTGTGCCATTTCATAGACTTCAGGAAATTTCTTAGCAAGAGCTTCCACCTTTCATTGGAGCTAAGTAAGGGGCACTTCAAGTTGTATGATTCTTCAGCAGCACCTCCCAGAATGAATCCACTCAGGAAGAACAAGATAAATCAAACAATATAGGAAAGGACATAATGCAGACAATTCACAATAATAAAGTATCTGCATTAGTGTCAAAACTGCAATTCAGAGGAGCATAGGATTAACCAAATACTATATATGGTTGTTTGTTTGCACCATCTGCTGAACCAAATATCAGAAGGGGAAAGGATAATAGACACATAGGGCTGTGTGCTGAAATAGATTTGGAAAAAGAAAACTGTTTCAGAAAGCTATGAAAACAAAAATCTATGTGCTTACAAATCTGCAGCCAGGAGAGGGAAGAAAGAATGATGTCACTTCATAGACCTCAGAGATTTGCTTTTTTCATTTACCGTTTTTAGAAGTGGGGAAGGTTGTGGAGCTTAACATAATCTACTTTGGAGTCTAGTTCAGGCAGGAACTGCTATTTAACTATAGGAACCACAAGCACGGTTCCTATTATGCAGAGAACAAGAAGCACAAATTTTTCAAATGTACGTTGATGCTGTGAGTATATGCAAAGTTGGGACTTGGACATAGTCACCAGAATACAACCACAGACTGACTGTGTTTAGATGGTTTAGACATTGCAGCCACTTGCTAAGAGTCTTTTGTGTTCACCAGAGGATGTGAGAGACATTTGGAACCTTTCAGCTGATCTTCAGATCAATAATATTACTGAGAAAGCTTTCCTGGAAAATATGATCAAAAGCTGACAAATTATGTTGTTCAGATATTATTGTAAAATATGTGTATTATTCAAAAGATGATACTGGATTGCTGCATTGCCAAACCCAGGAACACTAAAATAGGGAAAAAGATCCCCTTATTCCAGAAGTCTGGGAAGTGCTGGTGCATCTCTCTGAAGTGTCATATGCTGTATTAGCATAAACCAACCCATTTCAAACCCTGAAAATGTGTGTTTATTTCTCTTCATCAAGACTGCTTAAATATTGGAAGTTACAGTTTTTCCCTTGTAATATAAATTGCTACAAGAAATGTAAATTAATTGTTACTTATTTAATTGATAATAATTACACTTAGCAATCTGTGCTGCAAAGGTAATGGCTGTGGAAGTCAAAGGGCATTTGCACAGAAGTTTTACTTGGTGATAAATGGCTTCTTTGTGTGACATGACACATAAGAGCTGCAAATACAGTCCAATCTTCAAGGACTTGAAAAATTCTGGTTTAGATTAAAAAAAAAAAAAAAGAGGTCAAGAATTTTCTTTGTCTCTTCTTTTGGCGTTGAATAAGACAGTATTCTGGAACGTGGTTGTAAAAATTAGAAAGGTCCCCTTAAAATGCCATAAAAAGTAATAGTTTATTTTAAATTTTACTTCTTTGTCAGAACACCTCAAAAATACTCATGAAACCATCATTGGTTCATAGAGAGATGGTGTTAAAGGACATAAGGCATCGGAGTAGACTTCAGTCCGACTTTGTGTATACCACAGGCCATTATACATCACTGAATTACCGCCAAACTGAGCCTAGTGGCTTCAATTTCACTGAGACATAACTGGTGTTTGGCAAGAGCAGAAAGTATCCTCAGAGTACCCATTTCAAATTATGGAATTATTAGTTTCCTTATTATATAGATGGGACACAGAGTAGTTTGGGGAACCATTGAAAGGTCTTTCTGGATGCTATATGCTCTACCAAGAGGCTATTTTCTCATGGAAATAAAAAAAGAAAACAGCACAGGAATCTTGAGGTCTCACTAACTCCTTCTCCATAAAACTGACTTCTCCTGACGCTAGGGGTGATAATGAGAATTTGACGATTGTTCTGTGACTTGTGTGATATTTTCAGTCCTGGCTGGAACACATTAAAAAGCTGTTTTGAAGACAGAGGATACATTACTGTGATCACACTAGCAAAAAAAGTTCAAAATATCTCCTTGCTCTCTAAAAGCACTGAACTGCCTGAAGAAAATAGATGTGTTAGCATAGGCAAAATTACCCAAACCTTGTGCCAGAATTGAAATTCACATTACCTTGCTCATGTAAGAAGGTGTAAATTATATTTTTTTCATATAAATAAAGTTTAAAAAGCCAAATTGTAGTTGTTTTTGTGGTCGGTTTCCAGCCACAAGCACCATGTCTTGTGAGCTTCTGAAGACATTGTGACCACTCTGGAAATAACAGCTGCACTGTCCCGAGCAGCACTGGGACTACTGCAGACTCTCTGCATGCATCAGTAATATATGGACAGTGCTATTTGCAAGAGACCACAGATTTCAGCTTCCTTGTCCAGAAATGTCAGTCTGTCCAATTAGTCCAGTTCCTCTTCATTATGGAAAACAAGGAGGACATTCCAGTCACCAGATCTGTAGCTGTCACAGGGTAGATGATGCTCCCTGCCTGCATTTCCACTAGTAAATGAGACAGACCTATGGCACTGAGTTGAGAGCTGGCATATAAATACCTGCCCAGGTGACCTGTTGGCACGTTTGCTTAATTTATCCCATGCCACCTCACTGTCTCCCAAACTGTCTTAGTGCCATTTTCAGAGCAACCTGGGTGAGGATGGTTTTTAGTAAGTGTGATTGGGGTCACCCTCTGCTGGGAGCAGGCAGGGCTGAGCTGTGTGCACACAAGTGCTGCACTGGCATCCCCCCTGAGGGCTGAAGAATGGGTCTCACCTGCTTCATTTGAGAATTTTGTACTTTATAGTGTATCTGTCAGTGGTTCCATAGCCATTGGCAACGTATCTTTGTGCATTGGCTCATCAAGCCATATAAATTTAGAATGGTTCAAATGAGAGCAAAATTATATTTCTGTTATATTAACAGAGCATCCATTGTGGAACTGAGGCTGACTGTTGTCTGTGTTGGGCAATACCTGATCTGATGCTGGAATGGAACTGGCAGATGATCCCTTGTATGCCATGAAGCATGCTGATACAAAAGTAATCTGTCAAATTTTGTTGAAAAACATTGAACCGGTCAAATTAATTTCTACAAGCCCAGCTGTCTGCATCACTGATACCCAGGAGCTTTAACACCAGGGCTGCTGTGCTGCTGAAGCACAACCTTAGTCACACACTCTAACAGCTTTGAGAGCAGTGCTGCAGTGCAATTGGTAGCACTGATACACACACAGAAGACCTTTCTCAATATTGCTGTTACTGAGAACTTCAAATGAATGGATGCATTTGAAAGACTTCCCAGAAAATACATTTCCTTTTCAGCTGGCAGCTCAGTTATTCATCTAAGTAGTCTGTGGATTAAGTAATTTGACAGGTTTCTTTTGTGAAACAATTGTGTGTTATTGCTCTCTCCTTTTTCCATCTCACCTGTACAACTAACCCAGAAATTCAACACAGATATTTCAAGGCACAGGAGCAGCCAGCAGCCACCCCAAGTTGCATGTGATGATTCTGGTAACCATCACAGGGCCCATAAACGAGTTCACAAACCAGGGAGGGAAACCCAGAAGCAGGGAAAGGGTTAAGAAGGTTGTTTTTCCTATTTGCTGATTAGCTCAGTTCTTGGCATAAGTCTCTCTGGACATGGACAGGGAGGGAGCATAGATTTTACTCATTTCATGTCTCAGAAGATTAGTGCAGGGAGATCAAATTGAGGTACAACATCATGTATTATAATGCAGCAGAATTATATGGTATCTAATTTATTAAGTGACCAGGCAGATTGGACATCCTGATTTTTCTGCATGTGTAGGAGCTCTCAGTTTGTTGATACTGTTGGTACTTTCTTTTTATGTTGTGCTGCAGGGTGGGGTGGGTGGCAAGAGGCTGGACTCTCCCCATTCAGATGCAGCTGCCATGTCGTGGTGCTTTCCTGTGTGTTTCCCTGGGGATGAGTTTCACAGCGCAGACATTCAGACCACGAGCACTCATGAGCAGGTGGTATAAGGCAGTGCCAGTGTCCCCACACAATGTCCCCACTGCACTGCGAGATGCAGCCGTTCTGGGAAGCAGAGGCCACACATGCCATTGTGTTTTACCTCCACCTGATCATCATATCCACCCACCTAAAATTCCATCTCTGTTTTCTATATAGATCCTGACAGAACAGCTCAAGTACCCTGTGTACAGTCAGAGGACAAGTATTGATTTTGCTGTACCTGAATAAAATTCTTAACAGAAAAACAAAGCTAATACTGGTGTTCCGGTTTTTCTCTCTTTTGACTTCTGTGCGTGGGTTTCTGTTCTCACCATATAGTATTTGATCTGTGTGAGGTACACAGTCAGATCTTGATTTTTAAGATGTGCATGACCCAGGCTCTGATCTGTGCAGGCACAATTTCAGAGCCAGTAAATAATTTTGCCTATGTTTTATTGCCTGTATTTAATTGAAGTGCAAAGCAATAATTTCCTTCCTACTGACAAATCAGCGAATCAGATAGGCAGTTATTACATTTTTCTGGTGTAATTTTGAGGAACCATACCCTACCACATCAACATTGCCTGAAAGTTTCACTGTGTAGTTTAGTTGCACTTCACTGGGCCAAGGGACAACTAGCCTAAAGTGTATCCTTATTTATTTTGAAGAGGTTGCTGTGAACTAAGGTTATCAAGGCATTATTTTAATAGTAGGTATAGTATACATTAGTACTGTTGCTAATTATATTGTCATGAAAACATTTGAAGCCTTATTAATGCACACACCATTGATACTTAAAAGCGTCGTTGCCTGATGGTGATAACACAGCTTCACTAGTGGATGATCTATGACTGCAAGCATTAAATACTCCCTACTTTAAAGTCATTAATCCCTACTTTCTTCGAATACATTTAATTAAAAAGTTCCATTTTCCAGTAATTGCTGTTTTTATATAACCCTGAAATGGAATTTTATTCAGACACAAGGTCTTTTATATAAACATCCATCTGTCCACAACATAACAGTGCTGGGACAAGTTTTGTGGACTGGGTGAGAAGTGATTACAGAAGACTCTGTGTCCCTGTAAGAACTGTGAACTTTTGTGCTCTGTGTAACAGCTTTGGAGCATTTTTACTTTCAGAATTTTGGTGCCGAACAAGAAATAGCAGAGTCAATAGGAGAGAAAATCATGAAACAATGGGGTTTATGCCTATTGGAGTTGCAATATTAATTTATAAAAAAGCTCCTTCCATATTCCTTCTTTTTTTTTTCCTATGTCAATGTCTGCAGTGCAAAGTATCCTCCTTTCTATTTGAACACAGAATTAAGCAAACCTCAATTGTATGTATAAAATACGCATATGTATAAATATATATATATATATATCTCCTCTGTGCTTCAGGCTGAGGGATATCACTAATAAAAAGAAAATATGTTGGTATTAATAAGGTCGGCATTCAAAAAGTATGAAATAAATGCATGGAAGTTTGTCAGCTTATTAATCATTCCATTGCAAGTGGTGTTTTTACTTTCATTGCTCTAACATCTAACCACAGTTCACTGGCTAAAGGCCAAGGTAGCTTTTGCACTGGCACATTACCATGCGGTGTACTTCTGTACTTCTCTTCCATTTATTAATGCTGCAGACTTCCTACAATTCAGGCTAAAAATAGAACTGGTTATGTGAAAAACACTGCATTTGTGCCTGAGCTGCAGTATAGAAACAAGGGGATTTTATATGGATGGGGGAAGAGATTCATGACACTGAAGACTAGCTGCTTATATTCTGGAAAAAGCTTTCTTTTTTCATGGCTGTAAATAAAATTAGAGTTGCTATGTACACGTTAGTCTGAAGGATGAATCACAGTTGTTGTATTGCCTCAGTCTGTATGAATCTTTATGTGTATCTTTTGTGTGAAAGAGAGATGATTTCTTGTACAAGGAAACCTGAAAATAGAACAATGTATGGAAGTGAATTTGTAAAATCAAAGGTGAATGTGACATTTTGTTTTTCAATATAGAGACTGTCCTCATCTGTGGCATGTGTTTTGAAGTAGCCTTAAAAATTATATGAAAAGCAAAAACTTCAGCCTCACCACTGTATTTTTGGACTTGTATTTTGGCCAGGCATAGCATCTCCTATTGTTCTGCTTTCAGTAACTTTAGGTTAGCATTTGCTGTCTGCAGGCCACCTCACCAAAAAAACATTTCTAAACTTATTTCCAAGCTGTAATACAGCTGCACGCTAAAAATTGTCAGCATTCAAATGCAGTCCTTACACTCTTGATCTTTTTTATAATGCTGTGATTTGTTTTGAATCAACAGTAGTTTGAACAAGACAAACAGCATACCAGATTCCATCTGAACCTAAGGGAGCTGCCAGGGACACAGGTGAAGAGTGATAGTGGATGCATTTCATAGTCAAAATGAAAAGCAGCAAAACTGATAAGGTCTCATTGTTGCACAAATAGAAAAAGCTAACAGTTTGCATATCAGAAATATCAGGTGTTAGGATTTGACTCAGAACTGCTGAATAGGAGCTTGTTTACCTTTGGAGAAATAGAGAGGAAGGAAATGTCACACGTGGTAATGATGGGAGATGGCAAACAAGGAAATAGACCTTTCTGATGCTGTTTCCTAGAGATACTGTTTGGACTGACTGTGATGGTAGAATATTAAGAAATTCTGATTATTAAATGTCTGTGCTTGGCAAAGAATAAGAGAGCAATGAACCTCTTTTAAGTGCATGACAGCCTCCGAAGTCACTCTTCTTTTGTTCTTAACTTGGTATTGTGTAAGAAATAAAATTGGTGATCATGTTAGAAGCAGAGGCAATAATATTGAAATGAGAACAAATTGTAAGCTCTATGATTTTGAACTATCTAGAGAAAATGAAATTAAGAAAGCTTTCAAATGCCATGCGCTTTGCACCAGGCCACTGAAACACAGTGAGATAAAACAATAGCTACTCTTTCTCTGTCGATTCATAACCCATAACTGGATTTAGAAAAGGAGATGTTAGTTCACAGGACAAGGCTTAAGTAAAAAATATTTGGTGCAAAATGCTTAGTTCCTCCTCTTAATTACTACAGACCAGCCTTAAACTTTACCTAACAGTGGAACTCCATCCAAATCCAGTATAGACTGAAATTAATGAATCTGCTCCAACTTACATTAAAATTTAATTTTGTCCTGACAAGCTCTCTGAAATTGATACTCAGTGCAATACTGAATGCAGTATAAAAGATCATATCATGCAGTCAACATGATGCACTTTGCAATGTAATTTAACACAAATGTTAAATTAAATTACAAAGATAAATGTTACGGTCTCTCTTAAAATCATTTAAGAGCTTAATTCTTATCTGAGATGTGTAAGACACAAATCTTTCCTATTGATCACTGACTATAGAGATAATTGTGAGAGAAGAATCACAAAATATGATGGGCTGTCCAAGGCTTTTCTTTATGACACAGACTTGTGATTTGATGTATTAGTCCTTTCTTGCAGCTAGGATCTCTGCTGAAGGAAAAGGCTCAAGCAGGTTGTCCTTGTTGAAGAAAACGCTAATCTGTACAGTTTGGATGAGGCCAAATTGCACCAGGAGGTCCATGAAAAAGATTTAGACAATGTTAAACAAGATTTGGATGATTCAGATTGTAGATTTTCATGGCCTTCAGAACTAAGCTCATCAGGAGGAAGATGAGACTCATCCTATGAGTCGTTTTCTTTTCGTTAGCTGAAAATACATACAGCAACTGGATGCAGTTTACCTCTGCCATTGGGATTCCAGGAATATTTACTTATGTTATTGAAACCAAGTGCCCTTACTTTGTCTTATTTGACATCAAGGGAAGGGAAAGGAAGCAGATAACTTTTACTATTCACTTTGGTGTAGGACGAGCTGTGAGCCCAGCTGGTGGAAAAAAGTCCCTAAGACTTGTGTAAAATGCTGTAGAAGGAGGGGGTTTTCAAAATATCTCCCCACTGTACAGAAAGTGAATAGGAAAAAGAGCATTTGCTGAAAGGACATTCTTTTAATGTCTGGGTAGTGAGAGGAAGAGTTTAAAGTTGCAAAGTTCTTGCAAAAAGCAAAAAAATAGAAATCATTTTAAAAAACAATATTAAAACTTAGAGAAGCAAAACTACAAACAGCGGAGCTCCTTTCTAAGCCCTTTCTAAACAATGGATCTTAAATAAAAAGATTAAGCAAAATCACAAGGAAAAACTTCTCAGAGGTTGAGGGGAGAGGGTATCAAACAGTTACAGCAATGACCGAGAGCCCTAAAATATTTTTTTTAATGCTTAAGAATATTCTGAAACAGAATTCCTTCCGGCTCATGCTGTAATGATGAGCGTACTGACTAATGTGATAACTAAATAAGGTATATGTCAAAGTCATCTCCACAAATGCACTCCAGCTTCTCCTTCAACAAGGGAAGGAGAGCACATCTGTCCAGTTCAACATTCATTATGTGGCATCTTGAAAGTGCTTCACACAACTCATTACTTACAAACTGAAGATGTCACTAAGACTGATCATATCCACTGTAAGAAATGCTTAGTTTAATACAATATGATGCTAAGCAGGCTCTCAAAGGTTCTTTTCAGGGAAGACTGTGCTCAGCTATCTGCACAGCACTCCAGCAGCAGCTCTGCAGGAACAGGGACATTGACAGGAATGCTTTCCTGGGTCAGGAACTGTTAAAGCCAGAGCCCTTCTGCTAGCCTGGGCACACTGCAGGGAGTGAGGAGCCTGCAGTCCTTGCTGGGATGCAAGGAGGGAGGAAGAGATTTTCTGACCTATAAGGGAGGTTGGGTTCCCTGCTGACCAGGCACACAGTTTTGATGGTGTCATGGTGCCACCACAAGGAAAGGCAGAATTAATAGCCACAAGAGCTAACAAAGTTTCCATAGTCACCTGAATTTCTCCAGAGTGCATGGAGGAGAGGACAACGGTGGAAGTTGTTATCTAGCTGACATGTAAAGGAGGGGGAGAAAAAAAGGATAAAAAAATAAAAAGGAGAGAAAGAGAAATTAAATTGGGGTGCAACACTCTAAATAGAATTAGCTGCAATGCTGGTGATGGCTGTGCTAAGATCTGTTTCATATCCACTCATAGGTATTTGCCTGAAAAAACATGGTTTTTAAGCTTAGTCTTACCTGAAATGAATGCTGCTTCTTTCCATTATCACTGTTGCTGGGCATTGAAATGACTGCAGATACAGAACAGTGTGAAAACATGATGAGCTATGTAGCTTGGGAGCAATTGAGCAGCTGAATACTGCATTATTGAGAAATCATTTGCTACCTCTGGGTGTTAGTGAGAAACTGGAGAGTCCTAGACTGGCATTCAGGGCATAGCATAGGATGAATAAACATTATGGAGTGCTGAGTATTTGCTAGTGAATCCAGCATGGAGCTTCAGCAGTTGTGTGTCGTCCCACTGCGTCCTCCCGGGTTGGCAACACACACAAAAGAATTAGTGAATGCCAGGAACCTTGTGGCAGGATTGTTTCCTAAATAACCAAATTATCAATGAAATTAATGACATTTTGTATCATGTGCAGCAGGCAAAACAGCCATCTTTTCAAGTGTCAACATGTGAGAACCATTTAAACAAATATCAGTAGTCCCCAAGGGACCTGTAGATAGGTGCATACCTATCTATTTCCAAATTATTCCTGGCTTAGTATCTCACCTCTAATCTAGTTAGGATAGGAATCTCTTTAGAACAAGGGGCTTAGTATTTTGTAAAATATATGTATATCTCTGTCATTGTACAAATAATAAGCTGTAGATGCAAATGATCACTAATATTGGAAGTGTTAAGCTGGAAGTTTTAATTCCTAGCTTCTTAGGTGATTGCAAGTACAAATATTTCTTGACTCAGCATGGTGTCACAAAACATGGAGCCTTCTCCTGTGCTGAGTGGTGGCTATTAAGCATATAGCAGACCCTGTAAATCTCAGGTTATGGAATTTGTCCCAGAATCTGCTTTTGCTATGGTATTGTGCTGCAGAAACTCATCCTGTATTTTTTAAAGCTAACACAAAATATCCACTCCATATGGTTTTGGAGATGTACTTAAAATATGAGCCAAGATCAACCTGATGCTGTGCTGAGCTGTGCTCAGTAGTGCTCTTGCTGAGCCCTGAGCTAGTCTAAAACAATTTCTTTCAGAGGTGTGTTCCATTCATCTCAATGAGATTTTAAGTCAAAGCCTAAAGAAAGTATTTTTAGTAACAGTTTTAAAACATTTCATTACTCTGTTTAAGTCAGGTGTCTTTAATTTAGAAGTAAATACAGTAAGCATGCCTATATCATATTTCCAAGCGGTTTCCCACCTCCTTGTAGATTTCAAAACTCATATTGTCTCCTACCTATGTAGCAAACCCAAGGACTTCAGTCTGTTTATACACAGCCAATTTAAAAAATCTTTGGCACAGAAGGAATTGGAAATATGGAGAGAACAGTAGTCACAGTAAACAAGCTAGGGATTACTCTGTGGTATTGGACTACTTAAGCTATTGGGGGTTAAGAGCCAGCTTTTCATTCTGTCCCAAAGATCATCTAAGGTTTCACTAAAATAAATGACCCGATGCAGACTGGATTTTGAATATTCAGGTCAAAATAACTGGGTATATAATTTAAGTTGAAGCAGTTACTGTATATGCTGCTTGCTACACTAACTACTGTCAAAATTGAACATTTATTTCTTCCATTTATATCATTACATGAGCTGTACAATGAACATTTATTAGTTCCACATCTCAGCAGGAGTGCACAGTGGCTCTTCAAAAAGGGAAAGCAGGTAGCAAGAATAGTAAGTTGAGTGATGGGAATCTCAAAGCCCCTTCTTTTGGCTTAAAGTTTATCTTGCAGGGAAGGACCATGGATATAGCTGATCCACTGAAAGGTACTGATGGAAGAGACTTGTATTTGACCTGACATACTGGGCAAGAGCTTAAAACAAAGCCAAAGCACTCCCCTCTAGAAAACTAGTATGTAAAAAAACCACCTAATTTCTTTCAGTTCATAAAAACCCCAAAACATTTCTCATTTATATCTCCATGTTTTTAATGGAAAACAAAGATGGATTTTAAGATGAAAATGTTCTGTATTCACATGTGATCCTTAAAAAACACATGCTATTTTGAGCAGTGAATTGCAAGCCGGCCAGTGAAAGAAGCAGCAATATGTTCTTAGGAAATTTTCATTCCTCCCTCTGTTCTGCAGGGGAATGAAACTTACATTAATTCTGAAAAACAAGCATGAGCAGAGGAATTTAAAATCAGCTTCTAAGCTTTCTCTAACTCCAAAGAATGAACTGTATTGAAGACTGCAGCAATGCTTTCCTGTTTCAGTGCCATGCTGCTGGGAGTCCAGGCCACTCATATGGGGTTTTGAAACCACTCCAGGAAGTCAAACTTCCAGGTGTAGCTCTTTTACAGGGCCTGAGAAAATATCCATAGTGTGTCCCCTTCCTCACTACAGGTGTATCAGTAACACATTGTGGACATCTGGAAATGTGTAACTGCGGCTGGGCATAAAACAGGGGATGGGGATGTGCAGAGACATTTCAGTTGTTTTCAGAAATCCGGTCCCACTGAAGAAATGGGACCTTTCCCAGGGAAATGCACTGGGGCCAGAATTTCTCTAGCAGCATTAACTGGAGTTGTTTTCTCTGGAGCACACAGAGGGTGTGCAGACAGAAGACTGCATTTCAGCATAGAAATAAAATGTCATTGTGTTTAGATTTGTTGGTTAATAACTCAGTCTTTGTGGAGGATAAAATACGAGCCCTAAAAGAAAGTGCTGAACCTCCTTAAGGCTGCACATTGTATTCCAGGTATACCTTCACTGTCAACATCCTACCTGAAAATTAGCCAATGATTAATACCCCGATTCAAATGGGGGCTTTGTTACTTTTAGGAAGGGTTGTAAATCAACATGTGCTCTGAATATGCAATAGTTCCTGTAATTTTCTAGTGATTAATTCAGTTATTTGACCAGGAGAATTCTCAAGCACCAAAGAGTTAAAACTACATTTCAGTAGAACTTAAGGGAATAGTCTCATCGCTGCCTGGTTCCTTGCTGGCTCATTCAGAAAAACTGATGTTACATTATACATTAACATTTCTAAGTGTCATCTACATGAAAAATTTCAGCTATTTCCATTTTTTTTTATTGTAGTTAGTGAAACTTTTATGTATACAGACAAAATGGGCAGCCATAGGAAGATACTTAAAACTTGCTTATTTTGGTAGACCATGGAACTTGTTGGCCACGTGGCTTACTGACCAGATATGTTTCCCGATTTAAAGAAACTGTCTGGGTGATTATGTAGTGTCACCAGCTAAATATGGCAAGACTCGAGGCTCACCGATTTCTCTTTAAAATGCAAAAAGCATTAAAGAGCTGAAGGGCTGCCGTTCCTTTGTGCTGCTGGCACGGAGGCAGGGGAGCCTGTTCGCTGGGGCAGCTCTGCCACCTGCAGCTCAGCGCCGGCAGGACCGCACAGCAGCCTGCCCTACCGCAAACGCAAAAACCCTCGTGGAAGAGGCTTCACTGAGGAGGGTAGTCGCTAATTAAATTTCAAATAGAATACATTAGCTTATGGTATGCAAAAGGTAAAAGAGATTTACATCGGTCTTTCTTAGTAATCTTCACTGCGTCCAGAATGAGCATCTGTTCTCTGAACAGAATAAAAACTCAGCATTAGAACAAAAATCATAAGGCTAAAACTATTCTTCGTGTGACTGGACTGATCTCAGAGCTGAATATGACCCCTCACTGATGAAGGCCAGTTTGGGCTCTGCTGATAACTAAAGTATTACATGAAATTATGTGCAGATCCATATTCTCAGAACCCTTTAACTGCTCTCGCAGTGCCACCACTGTCTCCTCTTATAACTCCCCTCTTGAAACACATTGGTTTTTGAAACCTGTAAATGCTAGTCTTCCCCTCAAAAAAAAAAAAATTAAATAAATCAAATTCTTCCAGATGTGTTTTACTAACACCGAAAAAAAAAAAGAAAGAAAAATCACCCCCAAACATGCCTTATTACGTTCTCTATTTTCATTTCCCTGAGCCCCAAGGGAACAGTATTACCATTTTGTCAAGTTGCATCCAAGCCTTCCGATTGATGAGCTGTCCATAGGATCCATATGGAACTCCAGGAAAGTCACTGCCAGTCTATATAGTACCAAAACATGTGCATGGGTCCCAGTGTGTACTGGACACCCACAAATACAAGCTGTTCATGCCAGTGATCTCTCAGTGTGAAGCATTGTGCTCATCCCTAGAGCTGGCTCTGCTCACAGCTCTAACAGTGAAATAGCAATGGTTCTGAGTAATGGTCAGACATCATCACAATGAGCTCAGATGAGATGGCTAGAAATTAATTCTAATAATAGTGGGTTACTAAGTGTAATGTGGAGTTCTTTCAGTGGGTTCTTGTTGCAGCAGCCCTATTATTAGAGGGTAACAATGAGCCAAGGCACAAACTTCTTGTTAAACACAACATAAAAAGAGTCCTGGTTCATTCCTCTTCATGGCTTAGTCGTCTTAACTCCAACTATTCACTGGCTCTGGCTGCAGCAAGCTCCTACTGTAGGTTTCCCTTGCAGCCTCTGACTGCTGGGTATTTCCTGCTAAACCATGACTGCAGGTATTGGTTTGCAGACTCTGACTGCAGCTTTTACCCAGCTAGACTGTGACCGCAGGCCCAGACTGACCTCACAGCAGGGAGTCTCGCTCCAGGGTCCTGCTTCATAAAGCTCTCCTTCATGCTCGCCAAGGTTCCTCTTCTACAATGATTGTCCCCTTATCAGCTCACCCCTTCTTTTATCTCACTCATCCCTATTGGATACAGCTGTGACTCACCAGGGGCGAGGCTGCATTGTTAATTAACAAAGCTGTTACTTATCAGGGGTGAGGTCACCCGTATTCCCTTCTCCTACAGGTTTTAGTACTGCAAAGTATATAATATATTATGATACACATTGCTCCGAATATGTTTTAAACGCTAAATCAAACATAATTTTTCTTTGAACTTTAGGTTTTGTTCAACTGCACACACAAGACACATTCTAGTGCCTGAAACATCCACACAGAGCTTTGTGTCCTTCTGGGACAGCAAGAGAGATCTGTTGGATCAGAGCCAGCATCATCTAGGGTATTTCAGTTGGCACTAGACACCTGTGCACAAGCTTTTGGAGCCCCCCTCTAGTGTTGCCTAAGCGTGGAACTCAGAAATATCTGTCTTGTCAGGCATTGCCATTAAGGGTTCTGTATTCCTAGGAATGTAGAAATTATGTCTGTAATCATACATCATCAGTGCACTAAATTCTTTAAGTCTTTAGGCTATTTTCTTGGGTGACTGATTTCAAGCTGTGAAGAAACTGCTTGTAGAAGAGATTGGTTTTGTTGGTGTTCCAAATATTATTAATATAGTACTATAGTAAAAACTTGTATATTTTGGTATTATCTAGTGCTTGAAAAAAAAGTTAAAATTGATGTTTTGAAGAAATCTCACAGAGAGAGACTAGATGATCTGTGGGGAATAGACAGTTTAAGCCTCAGGCTTCTTCTATATGGCAATGAATGCAGAAGTATAAAACATTTCATTAGTTTTGTTTTAAGAACTCACTCTGTCAACCCAGGCTGCCAGTTAAACACTCACCAGTGGTTAAAGACAGCAGGTGGCTTTGGCCAATCAAGCTTTTAAATGCATCTTGTCCCCACATTCTTAATCTGGCTTTTTTGAAAAAACCAAGCTACTGATTGTCTCTGGCAAGTTCCTTGGACTTAAGATAATTGGAGGACAATCATTTCCTCTTTCAGTGATTTGGGTTTGAGTCACTTTAGATTTCAAGTAGGTCTGAAAGGTCACCAAAAAAGACTGTGAGATTTGATATCAATCATTTTTAATCCAGTTCATTTTACACTTATACCCAATTCACATGAGCTAGATGCATTTAAAACTATAGAGTTCATTGCCCTCCTATTACTCAAGTATCCAAAGCTGACCTTACAATTTTCTGACTTTAGAGGACGAAAATGGTTGTGAATTCCCCAAAAACCAGAAGAACCCATGTGACTGGGTATACCTCCCAAGTATCCAGAAGATGAGACTTTCCCATGTCCTAAACTAGGGCCCTCAGTGCCCATTTTTTTTTTTTTCTCTGTGCAAGTGAGATCAGTCAAACATTTCTACATGTTGGGTCTGTATTGCATTCTAATCTTGTGTGTGAAGTGAAAGAGATTATATACAGGATTAGCAGTCAAGATATCCACAGGCAGCAGAGACAGCATTGTACTCAGTGCACATTATGGTTAGCGCACAATAGCAAACATCTTTGCCAAGATGATAAAGAAGAAACATTCTCTTTGTTGCCAATAATAAATATCTAGGGAAGAGTAAATATATAATGAATAAAGTGTCCCTAAGGAAATGTTGGAAGAACCTACATATATATTTACACATTTTTAGTCCCAGCAGCAGTAGAGCTATGTGAGTCTAGTGCTCTGCCCAGGGTAACTAGTTTGTTCAGAATTATCAAAAATATCTTTTCAAATATGTTGCTATCAGCCCATAATGAGAAAATTTAGGCAGCTGTTCCAGAAACCCAGCCTTTTGAGAGTCAAAACAATGGTGTCCATTATGATCACAAATCTCTTTCTTTCTCACATACACGCACACACAAAACCTGAGCAAGCACCTGCAGGTTTCAGAATAAACTGAATATGAATTCAAAATACAACACCTTTTTCACAGCATAAACTGGATCCTGCATATATTTTAGGACCTGATGACGATAATTTTTGTTAGAATATTTAGGTGAAAATTCAAGCCCAGAGCGCACTATCTGATAGCAGCTTTCTGTCCATTAGATTATCTTGTAGATATTTATTTACAAAAAATATGTAAAAACTATGTAAGAAAAATGTCAATGAGGCAACTGCAGATTCAATTTCTGCAGTTGGAAAAAAATAATTTCTCATACTGAAGCTCTTCATTCTCCCTGCTGCTTTATGTTATCTCTGTTTTAACTGCTGTTAATGAAAGGCTCATCAAACAGCAGTGCCAATACACAGTAATATTTAAATGATGAATTAGTCTCAGTCCTTGTGGCAGCTCCCCTTCAACTATTTTCCCTGCATACTTTGTATCTCAATTTATATGAATGAGAGAAGGGTGCACATGGGGAGAATGGAGCAAGCGTTGCTCAGCCATGCAGCCCAGAGAGAAGAATTTGTCTCCTGTCTTATATATTTGTAAAAGAATGAAGGGAAAACATCTCCTGCTGAAGTAAATCCTAGGTATTCCTTCAGCAAAACATCCTAAAATTAAGTAAATAATTCAAAGCAAGACTTGGCTTAAGTTACGCCTTTCCTCAGTTGCCATTCTACCTTCTAATAATTTGATCAATTTGTTGCCCTACTTCTGTTGGTAAAAAAAAAAAAAAGCCAAACCTGCCCCTGCTTCTAAATGCAGTTCTGCTTTGAAAAGTGACTAAAAATGGCATGCAGGCTCCATGCTTATTCTGTGCCAGCTACTTCCTTATCATATGTGCTCAGTTTGCAAGTAAGGACACACTTCCTCCTATTTGCCAGCCCTGCAAATTTCATTTAGAACCTGTAGGTCAACCAGAATTTTTTGTCTTCGTTTAGGATGCCTAAAAACCAAGGCTCTGGCAAACAAGACTAAGCTTTCAGTTACAGATGTGCAATTTTGTAGCCTTCTATGGCTTTGAGTGAGGTTTAATGTCTGGAAATGATTCTGTGGTTATAACAGGAGAGAGTAGAAAGCAGCAAAGTTCTCTTTCTGCTGGATCTGCTGTACTAACAGGAGTAGAAAACAGTGAACAATAATTTTAATTATTAAGTGAACAGAAAAAATATATAAGACTCTATTTTAAAAAGGTGCTTGAAATTCCATGTTTTCAGAAATCTCTACCTTATATATTCAGCATTCAAGCAGACAAGAAAAATGAAATGCTTCTCATTTTTTCTCGTATGTGTCATTCATCTGCTAGGAAGAGAGTGTGTAGTCCTCATATAACAAAAAAAACCAAAATTACCTGGATTATTTTGCATGCAATATCAAAATAAAAGATCATTTACAAGAAGTTCTCATTGTGGTGTGCAGCAGGTCAGAAGAACACATTTTGCTGTATGGGAATGATAATCCACTATGGGCATTTTATTATTTATTAATCTTTGCAGCTTTGGCAATGAAGCATGAACACTTTCTAGTCTTCTGAAATCTCTGTAGCCTGGAAGACTAGAGTTGAAATTTATCTGATATATCCAAAAATTACCTAGGGTAGTAAGTAGCAAGAAAAAGTTTTCCCAATTCAGAGTTTTGATTTTGCAATCCAAGTGCAGATTAAGTAGAACTGTCATAGACATGTCGTAACATATCTGTTAGCAAGAGTAAAAAAATCCAAAAATACAATTTCCAGCTATGTAAATACTGATCAATGGAGGCTTTGCTTGGATTAATTTTTTCTATTCTTATTTTTTCTTCCAGTTGTGTGTAATACTGGAGCCAATGCAGGAACTGATGTCAAGACATAAAACTTACAATCTAAGTCCTCGGGACTGCTTGAAGACTTGCTTATTTCAAAAATGGCAAAGAATGGTGGCCCCACCAGGTATGTTTCACTTCAAATATTACACTTATTTTATCGTAAAATTAATAGAGAAGCAATGGGAAAGTTTAGTTATAAAGGAAAGTAATAAAAATTAACAATGGTCCCAAAGCAAGCCTGAAAATTATTCTGATATTTCATGATTTATTTTCTGACACAACTGATTTATAGATGTGCACACTGAGATGGCTTCACTATGACTAGGATATAATTTAGTACAAAAATATGTGTAGATAAAATGCAAAATGCCTACTGGCTCCATTAGAATTTATTGTTTATGTAATCCTGTGTCCTGCTGTGACTCTGAAATTACATCTACAATTCATAATTAATTGTCTTTGAGACTAATATCAAGTTATTTACAGGCCTGGACCTAATCTCCTTCCTCTTACACCTCAAAATAATAATTCTCTCTTTTTTCAGATTATAAAGGGTTTTGTATCTAAGAGTGTTCACACGGGTGCCCAGGCCAAATTTGGAGAAGAACAATTGCCCCTCTGTGCTTTGCCAGTTTAAGGAAAGCTGTGTAATTGTCCTGATTTGGTCTGAGTTTTGCAGGCTTGCAGGGCAATGGCATTAGCACAGTTCATGTGTTCTCTTGGGAGCAGCAGTTTTAAAGGTGAAGCCCACACAGGATGTAGAAGGAACTCAAAGGGTGGTTGCTTGTTGCTTGCTGCATTGATGGCAGCAGCAGGGTAGAAAGCTTCTTTGGCCTTTGTCTCTGGCTGGGTCATTTGAGGCTGTACCCTACACCACAGTAAGACCTGCATTTTTGTTTAGCACCATTTCTTGCTGTGTGACCTTCACCAAGTTCCACAGTCACTTTGACCATAATGATCATTATCATGATACTCCCATCAGTAAAATGCTTTTGAATACCTTTATAGACAATGTTTGGACAATAAACTTTGTTAATCCATCAGAAAAAAATTGAAAGCAGATTCCATTGGTTTGTTCCAAATATCATTCTACGGTTTGTATGTTAAATCTAACACAACTGCTACTATTAAACTTAGTAATTTAAAACTAATTGAAAAAATATTTCAACACTTCTTATGGATCATTTTAGTTGATGCTTTACAGTATCTGCCATTTGCTTTCCTTCTTATCATTTTATTGCAGCAGAACCCACAAGACAACCAACAACTAAACGGAGAAAAAGGAAAAACTCTACCAGCAGCACTTC
Organism: Nicator chloris; assembly: GCA_013400495.1. NCBI lineage: Eukaryota > Metazoa > Chordata > Aves > Passeriformes > Pycnonotidae > Nicator > Nicator chloris. The sequence goes on along the minus strand of WAAE01020351.1, from coordinate 29,657 downwards.
CAACAGTAGTGCTGGGAACAATGCAAATAGTACCAACAGCAAGAAAAAGTCAGCTGCTGCAAACCTGAGTCTATCAAGTCAGGTACCTGTAAGTCTCACTTTCCTTTTAGGCCTGAATCACTTACGGTGCTTTAATTCTTTCCATACATTGGAAAGAAGGTGCATTCTTGAGCCAAAACTATCACAAGCAAAAGGCAATCTTGCACAGTGTGCTGTGGAAGCTGAGGAATTAGTGAAGAGGTGTGAAGAAGCTGTTCTGCAGTGCAGCTTTAATAAAGGACCCTCGAACAGAACAGTCCTGAGGATCAGATGTGATTTTTTTAAAGGCCTGGGCCAGTTCCCCTTTTTGTCAGGGGGAGTCCCTCCACTAGTGGTGGAACTCAGATTAGGCCTCATGTTTTTAGACATAGCATGAGCCTCGCAGACTTCATCTGCCAGGTGCTAGGCGAGGATGTGTCCCAGTGTGCAGGACAGCTGTACCCGAGGAACCGCTGGGCTCTCTGTCTTAGTACCTTGCCTCTAATTGGTGCCAGGTTCAGATGCTGAACAGGAACAGGTTATGATTTAACTTACCTGCAGAGCTTAACTCTTTGTGAAATCACTCCACTTGCAGAGGGTAGGTCCCCTGGAATGTTGATCTCAGCTTACCCACCCTGCTAGGGTAACTGTTGACATCCTAGTTGTATAGGCAGACACCAAGTCATTTCCAGAGTAGCAACTGTATCAGCACTTTAATAATGTCACATTTACTGCCGTAGTAACAATATAGGGGTAATCAGACCCCAAATTGTGACAGTGTGCCTTTGTCAATAAGGAGATAGCTTATGCATTTTAAAGCTCGGGAAATTAATTTGGTGTTATAGGAACCATAAAGTCATATCCTGGGAATAACATGCAGGTATTTTTATTGGATTTTTGATCAGCAGATAGGAAGGAGTTAGGTCTCCTCTGAAAACTGACAAAGAATATAGGCATTTTGTTAGCACAAAGCAGACACTTCCTGGGAAGCTTGAATACCCAGGTTAAAAAAAGAGGACTAGACTAACACCAGTGAAATGAAATTAAGATTTTTGTTTAGCAACTGATTTAGCAATCCACTAGTTTACAGCTTTGGGCTTCAGTACATTAAACTCATATTTCCTCCTTGTCATATTAAAATTGGCTCACATCCCCAGAGTCAGATTCTTTCCCTAATATAGGCATCTCTGTGTTTTTCTGGCAGCACAAAGCAGTCAGAAGGCTGACTACCTGATCTCCTGGTGGAAGGCACTACACTGCCCCACTGATGGTGTCTGCCAGAAAAACCTTTGGATCAACATTCAACCATATTTAAGAAAAAACTGCAATGAAGTGCAAAACCAAGTAACCAGCTAGTTCCTTGCTGTCTCCAACTTCAAAAGACAGTAGAATCATTTTCTGTCAGCTACACCCTGCTCAGAGTTCAGCAGGACCAGAATCTGACCCCCTGCCTCTTGTCAGCCTGCTCCTCCCTGGAGAGAGGACTTTTGTTGCCTTTAGTGGTAGCCATGTGTACTCGAATGTTTGAATGTGACTGAGCCCTCTTGATAGTTACCTGTCACTCCCACTGATATTGAAAGTGACTTCAGGTGCTGAAGGCTACTCCTGACAGATTAAGTAGTCAAGGCTGCTCTTCTGATGGAGATGATAGTCGAGCATCTGAGACATATTGGTGAAGTTTATTATGGTATGAGGGATGGTTTTTTAGCCTTCATTTACTTTCAGGATGTTGCATACTCAATGTTTTTCAATATTCTTTGCTTTCTGTACCAGAGTAGTAAATTGGTCCAAACTCTTTTGTATGGAGGATAAGGTTCCATTTTTAGGACACTTCTCCTTTCCATCTGCAAAGGGGAAAATGCTTAGCTGTTCGATTTGACATACTAACAGCTCTTCCCATCTTCCCCACAGCAAAGATAGCAAACCAGATGGAATTGATGGTTTGGCCACCCTGTAGAGTAGACAGAACTCAAAATAATTTTAGCAGGAAGATATTTTGGTGTAAAACTATTCAACGCTTTTCAGTTTAATAAAGAGATGTTATCCCACGCTTCTTCAAAATTATGTGTTCTTTGAAGTGGACCTTGTTGCCATTGCTTTCTGAAGATAGCTGCAGGTAGCAGTAACTTGCTTTCTGTTTCTTTCCCATAACAGTACCTTAAAGTGTATCATTTAGTAGCCAATGTTTGGTTTCCCTTACATGCAATAGAAGACAAGGTGCTTGAACACAATTTGGCAGTTTTCAATTCACTAAAATATTCATTTGGCCATACAGCTTTCTGTGAATGGGACTTTCCTGCTCAGTAGAAAAAAAACCCACCCTACTGAAATCATTCACTTTCAGTGTTAAAAGCATTTCCCCTCTCCTTATTAGAGAAGAGGAGTGGAATCACTGCATCTTCTATCCAGATGATTCGAATAACCAGAGCTAGTTTCATTCCATTGTTCTCATCCTCCTCTTCAGCGAACCCCGCAATGAGCTCATATCTATAACAACCCTGGATTAATGTGAAGTCCTGTATTCCAACTTTCTCTTTTTCTCCAGTGATTTCTTCCCTGCCAGCAAAGTCAGTCTCTCCACCATAATCACATCTAATTTCCTATCTCTTCTATGCTTCTGTGTTGTTTTAACTTTGATAGTAAATTAATCCTGATTAAACAGTGTTTTCTTAGCCTCTGTTCTATGTGATGTTTCTTGATTTAGGACATTAGTAATTATTCCGTTTTGCTCCTACATTAATGCTGCATGCACTCTGGCAAATATGTGAACCACCATACACCTCATCCACACTTGTCACTCACACTATTAACTTCTGTTTCTTTAATGAGGTCTTCAAGTCTGGAGAGGCAAATGTCTCATGTTCAGGATAGTGTTCAGAAAACAGAATTACCATCAGCTATGGCAAAGCTTGAAACTTCAGAGTTTTGTCATTTTCCCCACAGCCCCTTAAAGCTCTTCAGTTATATACATTGGCCTGAGCAAACCTTGATTAATGAGGGAATGTTACTTGTCACATAGACATTCTTGTACTGGTAGAAGGAGAAGGTTGTACTATTTCCTCCACCTGTATTATTGTCTGATCAGTTCTCCAGGCAAGGACAGTACAGACAATACAGAGCTAAGCTCAGAAAGCAAATTGACGTGATTGTGTTTCTATGCATGGGTCAGGTTTGCACTACATCCTGAAGCTCAGTTGTTGAAGCCTAATCAATCAGTACCATCTGTGCTCCTTGTGTTTCCTTAAATTTATTAGCAATTCCACAGTGCTGACACTTTCTGATACATCTCTAATGACAATCCATAAAAGCATCTGAAGGGTCTCTGCTAGTGGGTGGGTATCTTCCCTCTCATCAGGAATTTGAAAATGTTCACTCTCAGTTCGTCCTCTTATCTCTACACTATTGTTTGTACTTTCTCAATTGTGGTAAATTAAAAAATACAAAGTTTTGTCCTTCTGACAGTCACTTGCACTCTATTGTACCCATTTTCTCTTATGATGGTGGGGTCACAGTTTCTGCGATTCTGTTGATTCTCAGGCTACTGATTGCAGACCTTCAGTATCTCTTGTCAACATGACTCTTCTGGCCTGAGTCCCTTGTTTAATACCTTTTCTATGTATTACCTATTTCCTACATTCTTAACTCAAATGCAGTTAGCCAGTGTGCCCCATGATTGCACCACACAACTCATTCGTAGGTTGGCCCATTGTTTGTCCAGTGATGCTTTTGACCCAAATCCTGTAGGTGCCGAGGCAACACACTGTATTGTGGTAGAAGTAGAACTAAGTGCTGCTGAAGTCAGTCCAATAGCACAAATACAAAAACATTTTTCTCACTGGAAGTTTTCTTTCTCGGGCTCTCATGGGTGCTGGCTCAGTACTGCCACTGCTTCCCATAGATGCATTGACTTGTTTTAGTGCATGAAGAAAACAGACAAGACAGGGACCCAGAAACTGTAGTCCCCTCAGCTGCCTTAGTCTCAGCAGATGCCAGTAATTTAAACTTGGATCTGTTCATATTCTCAATTAATCTGATCTTTGGAAGGCTTGTTGGGCAGAAGCTGGAGTTATCAATTTACACTTTCCTCTGGACAAAGAGCGAAGATGGGCAAGAGTCGTTCTGCAAGGTTCATAGAAAACCTGACTTTCTAATGTTAGCTTTCCTATAATTTTAAAGAAATTAGTTACCTAATTTGGGTCTGTCATTGTCTTACCACTTACATGGTACTAGTAATTTCCTCTAGTATTTGAAGCTAGCTGTAATATTTTCCCAAGTCTTTGCTCATTTTTCAAGCCTTCCTACTGGCTAAAATCATATTCCTTAGCATTTTTCATATTCTTCTGTTTCAAATAAAATTTTCTTGAAAGCCCAAACCCTTGTACGATAGAGCATTGATTTGTCTACTGTGATCTGTGTATTACAGATATGAGCAAGGTCGTCAGAAGGGGTCCATACAGCTATTTTCACTTAGATATCACTCTCTGTTAAGTTTAATTAAAACAGGGCACATTGATCCATTTTCATATATCTGAAACATGATAGCAATCCACAACTCTCACAAACTCTAAGAACCATTGCTCTATGCTGCTCCTAGTCATCACCACAGAAATTAATAGGTGGACTTTGCTTTCATTACCAATGAAGATCCCGTTGAATGTAATGTTGTAACCATGAACCCAATGAAATATCACGTATTGGAAAGAATAGAGCATCACTACATGCCACTGAGTAAATGAAACATTCTTTGTTACATCCAGAGTCTTAAGTAGAACCTCCTTGCACTCTTTAAGCAAGTTACATACCTCAATAATCTCTCTTTCTCTTTGTAGCCCTCTGTAAGCTCCTCAGATACCAAATCCATAAATAAACCTGCTAATATGGAAGGAAGCAATGCAATCTCTTACGTGTTTCAGAAACGGGGTTTAGGTGGTTTGTAATGGATGTTGTAGAACCAGAGCTACAGTTCCAGGGCCAGAGATTAGTGTCAGAAATTATCCCATATCTCAAAACCGTGCAATTCAGATTTAGTAGTAAAGAGATGAGAGAGAATAACTTTGTTTCCAGCTTTTGTGCTTTAGGAAAAACATTCCAAACAAGAACAGAATGTCAAGTTAACAGTGAGAATTATGATGAGATGTGAAAGATTTTTCTCTGGGAAGTGTTTACTCTGAAACCTAATTAAAATGTCAGTTCTGTTCCTAAAGATCATTTCAATACCAACGTCAGTCTGATGTTTTCTCGTGGAAGCAATGACCATTATGGGTGTGGGCAGTAGTGGGGCTCTCAGTCATTAATAATTTTTGTGCCAAGGAGCTAAAAAGGCAATTATTAAAATAATTACCACTCACACAATTCCATAAGAAGGAAAGCAGGAGGAGGAACCCTTCTTCTTTTGACTTAGCACTTAGAGGTATGCTAGCTGCTAAAACTAGTGCAACTTTCAGTCCTTGGAGGATGAGATGTGCTTGAATGATATACTTGAGAGTGCCAGGCAGTTTTAATTACCTTAGGTTTGTGAAGCACTGTTTATCTACTTCTGGGGGCTGTGACAACAGAGACACAAACTGATCACTGTAACACACCGAGCGAGGCTACGTTTTAGATGGGGAATTTCATGTGGCCCACCAGATATTTTTACCTCCCAACTTGACTAAGACATTGTTTAGACATAGGATGATCCCAAGTTAAAAAGTGTAGTCACTTAACTGGGCAGGATAGAGCTAAATTTTGAGGCTTGGTATAAAAAAAAGATGAAATGTAGAAATCACCAGTCTGTTAAATAGAAGTGCTTGCATTTGAGTGTTGTGTGAAGTGATCTCTGTGTGTAGTTTATATGCATCAATTTAAGTTTGGATGGCAACTAGGGTTATTACAGGATGAAAGGTATGATATACATGAAAGCTGCTTTTGTGGTTATATTATAAAATACTACATTTCTATCACATAATGTAAAACAACCACTGCTTTATTTACAGTGCTTCACTACAACCATATTTTACTATCATGAGACATTCCTTGACCAAAAATGTTGTTTCTAATCACAGAGTAAATTGATAAGATTGAGTGACTACAGTCTAAATCTTTTTTAAACTAATTTAGTCAAATATGTGCTACCATAACTAGGCCATAGCAGTGTGTGCTGCCATGCAAGAGACTAGGGTTTAATTCTTGGATTCTGCTTCTCACTCCATGAGCAGGAGCTAGGAGCACTCCAGAGCTGCAGCCTCAACCCTGGGAGGGATGGAGCCTTGTGTCATTCAACAGCAGTGACCCCCACTGGCCAATTTAAGGAGAAGCATTGAGGGGCTCTAAAAGGAGTCACTTCCAGTCCTCCTCAGAGGTTGGTGGTCATTGCACGGGATCTAGTGAGTGGAGGTTCAATGGGGTGCACTTGGTGGGGTCTTCAGCTTTCAGTCTGAGGAGCAGAATCCTCTGGGGAGGAAACAGCATGTGCGCTTCCTGAGACACTATTTTTTGCCTGATATAGATATAAGTGGCAAGATTGTCAAGAATTTTTTTTCAGATGTCCTTAACAAATGCTGTGATCTCTGTCTTTTAAATAGAATGAGGGAAAACTCCACTAACCTCATATAATTGTAGTTCAATTCCCAGAGAGAGAGAGAGAGACTCAATAGCATAGAGGGAAATACAAGTGCAAACTGTTCTCTCAGTGGGAGTCATTATACAAAAGGAATAATACTTGCAATGAACCTGAGAAATTAGAGGTGGAAATACTTACAAGGTCGTTGAACATCTCCCCACTAATGCACGAACGTTTCCTGCCACAGATTGAGATTGTTTCCCGGCCTAGTGTTAGGTGACCTGAGCAGTAAAACTAGCACTGTTCCAGTGGGATTGTTAATCCTCAGCCTGCCATTATCAGGAACAGGAATATTGTCTTAGCAGTGGGGATTACATTTTTGTTTACTTAATGCCATCTTAGCACCCTAGTCTACATCTCATCGGATTGGCCTAAAGTGATTGTCTTCCTTTCAGCACTTGCAGCTGTTAAGCGTATTTCCCCTCCCAATCACTTGGTGGATGTAATACATATTTAATTCCTTCACACGGCCTCCCCAGCCAGCTGTTGTAGCCCCACAGTGATTTTTGATGCACTTGTCCAAGTCTCATCCGAGTTGCTGATCTCTTACTGGTATGGCAACAGAGAGAGCTTGAGGCCCGTCCTGGAGAATGTTGAAGTAAAAGGAGCTGTTGCCACCTCGGTCTGTGATTCTGTGTTTCAGCCACTGTGGTCCTTTTTGCCTGCCATATAACACTGCACACTCACACCCAACTCACTGTCCTCTGCCAGGTCTCTTTCGTCATTAATGCTCTCACAACACAATGGGATCAGGTCTGGTTCAGCAGTGCACACTATATATTGCCTGTTGTTTAGAGGGATGGGATAAATTGGAATAAACTTTTGCTTATGAACACCTTTCTCTTTTAAACCTCTATGTCACAAAGATGTGTGTGAGTTTTTCTTAACCAAATATTTAATGGATATATGGAGTAACAAAACAGAGTGAAGAAGAAATAATGTAACAATTTTCATATACCCACAATTTTTTTACATAGCACAGGCTGAAAATGTGACACAAACATTCTTTTGTAACATGCCAGCCTTTGCTGAGGGATATCAAGGAATAGTGTAAACACTTGCAGACAATAATTTGTATTGTTTTGTGGTGAAGGAAGTAGATATCTGATTAAAAAGAAACCTTATTAAATGCAAACATTTGTCTTCTGTTTGCTTTTAACATTCATAAAAGGAACAGATCCTTTAAAAAATGAATCCGTTGTTCACCAGGATTCTTGGAAGGGCTTGTTAAATCAGCAGGAACAAAGCTACACATCTGGAATTACTGCACTTCTACCAAGCACTACCTGATGCCCTGACACCTGAGCTGCATGAAAAGATGCATCCCACATATTTCTTTAGCTGTTAGCACAGCAGCCTGATTCTCTCCCTTGAACAGAGAGAACAAGAGAGCTCTCTGGCTTTGCACCTTTGCTTTCCAATCTCAAGTTTGCACCTTTCTATCCCATGCTGCTTAGGGTTTTTGCAGCAAATCTGTGATGCACTGGAGTACAGTAGGCGGTTTACTTGTTTTCATGGAAGGACAATTTGTACTTAAAGCAGTGATTAGATGAATTCTTTCTTTCTTGCATGCTTTAGTTTCTGATGAGTACCAGCTTCATCAGTGTAATTATAATTAGCACTCTTCATCTTGCTTTTACGGTACCAGCTGGACAGATTGGTCCTCTTACTGCACAGATTGGCGGCAGGGTTGCCTACATGGAGTTAGGTGACAGGCACCATGAAATAACAGATGGTAAATTCAGGGCTTGTTGGCAATCAGCAGGTTTTTGCTAATGACTTAATTAGCTATGCAAATTGTCAAATCAGTGTGAACATTGTTTTTATCGAAAACTTTACCTAAATTAATTACCATAATTAAGTAGCAGAATGTCAAGTATATTGGATGCATAAAAGGGCTTGGCTGGCTATGGATAAGAGAGTTACCATCTTTATTAGAGTGCTGTGCTCCATGTTTGAGAGGTCTGAGGATAAGAAATGTGGTTTCTTTTAAATTGCTTTTAAAAGACGCATATCACCAAGTTCCAACTGAGATACACCCTGGTGCCTTTCCAAAGAAAATGGCTCAGGAAGGATTTACTGGATAAAGGCTAAATATTTCAAGGAGAAGTTTAAAGGCAGCTTCATAGCCTGTTTATTTGCTTAAAATCAGGCATATTTTTCAGCCTATCTGCTTTTCAGTTCTGGGATTTCTGAGATCCAGAGCCATGAGCATGGGGCTATAGTGATGTGTTATAGTTTTTAATTAAATTAGAAATAAAGTGTAAGCCTCTCTCTTTGTTCCTACTATGTGGGAACTTTTAACTCTGTTGTTCAAATGTCACAAAGTTAAAGAGATGCAAATTCTCTAACATAATTTTTTTAAGTTGATTTTTTCTCTCTCAAGGTTTCCATATAACAAATATTGGGTGCTGTTCACAGGATGTGATGGTGGTAGGAGAACCAACTCTGATGGGAGGCGAATTCGGGGATGAAGACGAAAGGCTTATCACTAGATTAGAGAATACACAGTATGATGCAGCAAATGGCATGGATGATGAAGAAGATTTCAACAATTCACCTGCACTGGGAAATAACAGCCCATGGAACAGCAAACCTCCTGCTAACCAGGAGACTAAATCTGAAAACCCCACACCACAAGCTTCCCAATAGGTTATTCTGCAGCAGTGCCCACTACAATGTACCTCAGTGGGCTATTAATTACTGTTTCACAGCATTCTTCAAAATAAAATTTTAAAGAAACACCTTTCAAATGATACAGTATCTATTTCTAAACTAAAGCTATCCAACTTTTTTTCATTATGGAAAACTCTTGTATAAGCTTCCATATGCATTCCTTGGAAGTATTGTCATACAACTAGATACTGGCACTGACCTCAATTAAAACAATTGAAAATTAAATGCATCTCATGGCAAATTTCTGACAGTGCATTTTATTGGAAGGGGTTGTTTTTTTCCTCATCAAACAATGGCCATATTTTAACAAGTCATCAGTGCTCAGGATCTCATTAACATAACTATGTAAAACTTTTTACAATTGTAATATATTTTCTGCTTTTCAACTTGCACCTGAAATTTCTTGTTTCAGAAAAAGATCAGCTTTTAAGAAAAAGTAATTTAAAGTAACTTTTGTTCATTCTTTAACTTTTCTTTCATCAGTTAATCACTTAAAGGATCCAGCATTTTTAATTTACATTTAGCTGATGCCAGTAGATACTCTATCCATGATTTAATAAAAATACTGAAACAAGAAATGTCTTTTTTTCATCAAAGACATGAGAAATATTTTTATGTGGAAAAAGACACCCAGTCCTATGAGAGTTTATGCTTTGTAAAATTGCTGTCGATCCAGATATTTTAAAGCCATGTAATCCATTAACTTTGTGGGCAGCTTAATAAATCTAAAACTTTTGTGTTTTTATTATTGTATCTGAGTTGGCTTTGTTGTTATTTCTTTTCATAGTATATTTCTTGTATAATATTTTTGTAAAGCCCTCATTTTTTGTTTTACTTTTTTGTTTTGTTTTGTTTTTTATTCTGGTGTATTTATGTGAAACTTTATAAAAGAAACTAATTTTTTTCATTTACATATTAATATGTTCAACTCATCATGTAAAGACACAGTGAGTCAGTGTGTTATATGATACAACTGTATTTTATGTATGCTTTGCCAATAAGTGTGCCAATAAACTGTGTTAACAAATGTGCTCTTATACAGTGCATTTAAAGTTCCTTGTATACACAACACACACACCCGTGTTTGGGATCATGCACCAGGGATTTCTGGAATTAGTGTTTCACTGAATTGCAGTCTTTTCCCAGCTAAAGGGAAAGCCTACAGTTAGGTGTGAATAGCTTCAGCTCAATTTGTTTTGATGCTCTTTTTCTAACAATAACGATGTGCAGCACCGCAGGTGAGTTACAGCACTGAGAGCCAAGTGAGAGGGAGTGCAGGACATCCAGCCAGGGAAGCTCCAGCCTGAACTTTGCAGTCCTTGCTTTCCAGGGCCAGGGCTTATTGGAGCAGGGATTTCCACTGCTGAATTCTGTCTGATAGTTTTATCCTGAGTCCTTCAACTGGTGATGGGAGGATTTAAAAAATCCTCTTGCTTTGCTTTGCTATCATATCAATTGTTCAGGAGTGCCAGTGAAACCCCTGGAGTGGTGCAGGCGCTCTGAGCACAGCCCAGCTTGCAAAGCCCCTCCCTCGGCTGAGCTGGAGGACTGAGGCACATGCCCACATACCTAGGCACCTGGGATGCCCTGCAAGATGCACCCTGAGAGTGGCAAACACAGGAAGAACTGTCGGCAGAAAGATGCTGAATCTACACAATCCTGCCTTTTGTGCAGGGGAGTGGTGTTTTGTTCTTCCCTGAAACTCTACTTTCAATATTGCTGACATTGTAAAAGCAGCTGAAGAACTCCTAGGTTTTTTCTGAGTGGCTGTACGTATACCCAGAACCCAGCCTAGGGAAATGTGTCTCCTTAGCATATATACATATTTTTTTAGTCATGCTTTTGCTGGAGGTGATTCTACCAAACAGGTTTGAAACCACCACTGCAGAAGGAATACAAGGCAAAGTACCCTGTGTGGCCACTTGGTTCTTGGTGAAAGACAGCTCCCTCCCGCCCCAGGAACCTGCCTTGATGTGGGCCCATGCTCCTGCAAGCAAAATCCTTGTTCAATTTTGGCACCTATGGTACTCCTTGCAGGAAGATAGCCTAAAAGACACTCCAAGCTCTAGAGCACAAAGGATATCAACTATAGAATTTAAAAAGACCTAAATAACAAACGTGGATAGCCACGCTGCTCCTTCGTAACATTTTCAGAATGTAGGAAACTATAGTTTTATCATTCAGTGACTATATCAGCCCTGATTTTTCCATGTAAATAATTAAATTCACAATGTATTTCATTAAGGGATCTCTGGCTTCTATATAACTGCTATAACATTAGAATTATACACTGTAATTCTAATGTTCAAGAACACTAATCATTCATATTACATCTCCATGAGAACACTCTAAAAGGCGTTCCTTATTATTAATCTTTCAAGACTGGCACTACTATTTCAATTTTTAAAAGATTTATGATGTCATATTACTCCTGTTGTTTCAGTAAATAAACACAGGAATGCTTGAGAAATGGGCAACAGACTCCTTAGAGTGCTGTCCTTGAATTAATCTCCAAGGACACTTTCTCCATATCTCCTCAAAATCCTCGTCTACAAGCTATCAATCCACCATATTGTGGTTAGGGTGAACAACAGACACAGCTAGCTGATTTTATTTATGCACTTATTTATTCATAAAAGAAATGTCCAAAATGGGCCAGCTCGAGGAAGTGGTTGAGATGGACAGCAGCAGTCTCCTCACTGCTATGTCCTTCGCTCCCGTGCCCCAGGCTGCGGCGTGGGCTTTTCGTTTCGTGTTTAAAATGACATGGTAGACTCAAGACAGAGCTGTGATCCCATTTCTGATCCCTAAGAGCTCATGCCCTGTCCTCAGGAACGCTCCCTACAGGTTGAGGATTAAAGAACAGTGATCACATGAACTAATTCTGTGAAATTAAATTATTTCTAAATATAATGGATTTTATGGCTTTCGGTTGGGGGTGGTCATTAAATGTCACTGCAGCTTCCATGTGCTCTGTGACTGCCTTCCCAGAGCAGTGGGAAAGGTGAATAAACACCACAGGTGAGTTGAAGCAACAGGTTTGTAAGAGCTGAGGTTGCAGGCTGAAAAATGAAAGCTGGAAACCAATAGTTAATTTTACTGTAATCAAATCTCACTACCTACCAGAACATTGTAACTCTCTCAGAATTTGGAAGGAAATAATGTTTTTGGCACTTCCCCCTGGGGACCACTGAAGCTATTAAAAGGAGGAAGGAAACTTATCTCATGATGTTGAAATACTTTCAAAAAGAAAGCTCTTGTTTGTTTTAGCTAAATGGAGGGAAATACTGGCCCTGAGAAGTGCCTGCACAAATCAGAGGGAGGAAATTCCAGGAGTTTACTTGGAAAAGCTAAATCACATAATTAGTAAAGTGACCAAATACGAACACTGATAACCAAAACGGTTGCTGTTATAAAGAACTTAAACCATGCTAGAGTCATAAGTTCTGATGGGTTTTGATTGTTCTTTGAATCGCTTTGTTTGGGGATTTTTTTTTGGGGGGGGGGGTCTTTGTTCAGCAAAGTCCATTTCTTAGAGAACTTTCGACTCCCGTGAATCACCAGCGGGTCTCACCAGCTACACCTTGTGAGAACATTTCAGTTCCTAAAGCTCCTTCTTTCTCTCTTGCCACAACAAGCAAAAATAAGCAGTATTTACAAATTTGTAATCTCTTCAGAAAGTAGGTTTTCTCAGGTTTCATCATCTTTGCATTGATATGTATGGGTCTAATAATGTGGTAGGATAATTCAGTTTGGAAGGGTCCTTGAGAGGTATAAGTAGTATTTGCATTCTTTCAGCATCACAGACCTCTGTGACTAATTTGTAGCCTTGGTCCTGGAGAAGTTACTGCTCTCAAACATTTAGGAAGTAACCAACTTGAGTCCTTGCTGAGCAGAGCAAAAGCACCCCATACCAGAGAGCCAAGGATGATCAGTCAAAGTGTGCAGGAGGACACAGGGGTTTGAGGGGGAGGAAACCTCCAGAGGGAGAGGCAAAATACTGAACACCATTGGGTGTTCTCTAACACCGGGGTGGAGAGAGACTCCCTACCCAGCTGCAAAACACCATTAAAGGAGGCTAAATGGTAGAACAGACTAAATTTTGCAATTTCACAGCCTCCATGAAAATCCCATTTTAGCAAAGACAGGATGAAAGAGAAAACATGAATGATTGATATTGAAGGAAACCCAGTTTGTGTCTAATATATCCTGGAGAAACTGCTAATGGAAATTGAATAGTCTTGAAAATATTTCCTGAGACTGCAACTCTGATCAAGTAGCCCTATGGTGATATATTGCATGTCCAAATTAAAGCTGCCCTGGGGCACACGTAACCCCAGCAGCTGGTTTTACTGAGCAGGACTGGATGATTTGTATGTTTTTTCTAGCTTTTTGACAGCATATTTTTATACAAGGCTAAGGTCTGAATCTTCTACTATGTAAGAGGAGCTACTGAATATTTAACATCCTATAGAACTGATGTTGCTCCAGCATGTCATTATGCTCTATTAGGAAGCCTGGTGGTACCCCAGCATTGCAGAATGGCAGATGGTACCTTTAGATAGAGAGTCAGTTATGGAAGTCTCTAAATTTATGGCCCATGCTGATACATTTCTTGAGAAAATACAAATTTCCACTGAAAGCTCACTGTATTAAAATCTGTTCTAATTTACCATGTTATTTTGACAGCAACTAGTATCAATTCTTTAAAGGGGAGAGGTTTTATTAGGAACAGCAGCAGAGCAATCTAACTGTAAAAGCATTTCTTCCATGACCCTGTGAATCACTTCTGAAATAAAAGAACTTTATCCCTCACATCAAGAAATAATTTTTAATGGGTCTATGGGCAGTCTTAATTCATAAGCACATTTTAAAACACCATTATGCACTAAAGATTACATCAGGAAATAATTCACTTATGCATACAGAATCAAAAACTTTATAAAAAGCATCCATCTACAAGAGAGCACAAACACTCCAGCTGCCCAAGAAATTCCCAATTCTGTTTCCATCAGTTTTACAGGGATCAGGATGAGATTGATCAGCTTTAGTTTGAATAAGGTACTGGATCCATCCCTGATAATTCAGGTTACAGGTTATGGCACATTAGCAAGGGAATGTGCTTCAGCTGAAGCAGATAAATGCCCACCCAGTGTGCCTTCTCGCCAGTTGGACTACCAAAGTCAGGATCCTTTAGGTCAGTGCTCACGGCTGGAGTCTGAGTTTCTTCTGGTTCAATTTCTTTTTTTTTCTGTGTGTGGTTCTGGAGATTTTTTGAGGGTGGGGATTTTTAATTTGGGAATGTTTGGGGGTCTTCTTTTTCTTTATTTCTTCTTCTTCAATCTGTACAGTGCCCTATAAGTACTTTTCAGATGTCCAAAACCATATCAGTTGAAAGGTGATATGAAGAGCACGTGTTAGAGTGTGTGTGTAGCAGTATTTTATACTATGTTAAAAGAAACTCTGCATGATCTCTGGAGATCCTCAAGTTGTGTATCACCCCAGTTTAATTAATAGCTCTGTCTCAACAACTTTGAATTCATCTAAGTTGCTATGTATAACTTTGTATTGAACAACTGTAATGTGTAAGGTTAGCATCTCCTTTGTAATGCATTAGGAGACATTTTAGCAAACGTTTGATATAAAGCAGGCATTTAACACTCCTTATTGCATTCAACTGTGAGTCTCATTTCATCACATGAAGTTTCATCCTCCCTAAGTAATCTCTTGGGGGGTCTGAGTACTGAAAAAGCTTTTAAGAGCTGGTGTTTGGTGCTTTCAGATGCTGGGGATTTTTTTTCCATTCTATTTTCTTCCATCTCTCTTTGATAGCTTATGAAAATTTGTTTGTCATTTTGCACAAAGTTTTTAACTTTCCATCTTCTTCTGGCCATGTGCAAAACAGAACTCAGGACTCACATGTGCTCCACACAGACAAACCCATCAAAGCCAAGGTGGGTTGCTCCCAGCTTGCCAAGAGAGATCAAATTCAGCAGACAGAAGGTGTGAAATTTAGGAACTGTGATCGATACTGGGGCTTGTGTCTGTCTTTGACTGCACACTCCATTCTGAAAGAGAATTTTCAGCTGTTTTCTTTGAAATCTCCCCTCCAGGTTAAACTCATGTTCCAAAGGGTGATAACAAAGGGTGAACTACTGAGACAGCTATCTTTTCATTGGAGTTTGCCAGCAGCTCTATGTCTGTGTCTGTGCATAGACCACCAGCTCCTCCAATGTGAATCAGGTGGGAAGTGCTGCAGGAGCTGGGCTTATTGCTAAGGTGTCCCTGAACAGCAATCATAAGTCTTTATTGTGGTTCCTGAGCTCTGCAGCAGTAATGCAATTTCATTTCTGCATATCACAGCTATCTCCTCTGCTGGTCTTTGTGTCAACAGGGATGGGGAGCTTCAAGTTGGTTTTGTTTGCTTTGTTGCTGTTTCAGCCTAAAAGCTAAAAAAAAAAAAAAAATATATATATATATAACCTGTATCAGCCTTCTTTCTTCCAGAAAATGTATTTTTTTGAAATATAACCCCTTTTTCAAAGAAGGCAGGACTTCCTTGTGAAGGGTCTAACTCAAATGTCACGCAGCAGGATTTGGCTTTACTGTAGATGCCAGTTGCATTCCTCAGAAGGAGGAAAAAATACTAATGGCCAGGTTATAATGAGGGTCTGAACAGTGGCACTCCACAGGGAGGCAACATTTTTGAGCTCAAGACCATGTAATAGTAGAATATGGCCTTTTAAAATGGAAAGAGAGTTGTTGAGGCCTATGATTTTTTCTGTGAGACCCACAGCATGGCCATTTCTCAAGTGGGGAGGGGAACTGCTAGGGAAGGAAGGAGTGGTCTGTATAATAATTGCCTTCAAACAGTCTGAGGCTTCTGAAAGTGGCAATCTACAAGACAGCAGTTTCCAAGAAAAGGCCATATACAGGGGAAGAAAACTGCAATCAGCAAAGAAGGAAACCTTCCAGCAATGGGCCTCATGCAGGCACTTCCAGGTACCAGGACGGGCACATAGCTGCAAGGTCAAGACTCAAAGGGGAAAATGGAAAATTGATCTTATTTGATGTTTTTAATTTTATTAGTTTTATTTTTAATCATTTGTGACCATGATGTTCAGTGCCAAAAACTTCTGATTTGTTAACTGCAACAATCTCCTTTAGCTGAATAACAGGTGGATTAATTTGAAATATCCTTTGGGGTAGAAGAAATAAAATTTCAGGGAGAGCCTTACCATAAAACCAGTAGAGTAATTTTGTCACACTAAAAGCCTGGCTGCAGCCAAAGCTTTTCTGGGACTGTTATACTCATCTACCCACACCTCACCCTCCATCCGAGTACCCTGCAATCTCCTCGGGACCAGCGCCTTCCTTAGGAGAAGGTTTGTGGTGATTTGATATCACTTCAAAATGTCTGCCTATATGACTGCAGGCTGTTGTGAAATATTCAGAGTAAATGTACAGAAATAATGACTTTCAAAATCATGATTCTTTAATATTTTGGGTTGGCTTTTTTGGTTGGTGAGTTTTTGTTTATCCAAAACCTTTTCATTTGTTTGGAATGCATTTTTCCTTTTGGTTCCTTCTGGGTATTGAAATTTTAAGTTGTACTTTATAATTTTCTTTCCAGATGTGATTGTTAAGAAACCACAAGCACCACATATTTGTTTTCAGTTTAAAACAAACAGTTAAAATTTTCTGGCGCTGGAAGTAAAATATCAAATACAAGCACCTCTGAACTAGCCAGGGGTGGGCAGATGAGGTTCCCTTCTCAAGGCTCCTGACCAAGCCACGACACTTAAGAATGAATTACACAGACTGTGTCCTGCCCAGCTCTCTACAGAAATATGCTTGTAAACATTGCAGAGAGATAGTTTGAAGGACATATGAACAATATAGAATGACATAGATCACCCAAAGCATCACTTATTCTTTCTCCTCTCCTTTCCTTCCCCAATCCTCTTCCATATTTGAAAATAGACTAACCACGAGACTTGCAATTAAAAAAATAAATAAATAAATAAACGCACACACACAGAAAAAAAACCCCACAGAAAAAACAACAACAACAACAACAAAAAAATGGTAAAAGCTTGACAGCTCTGGCTACCCAGTCACAAGGGCTCGTCTCAGGATGCTGTTATGTCAGCTGGTGCGTTACATGTGACCAGAACTGGATAACCCTGACTGGACTGTGGCCACTGTGTACATGTGTGGCTTTAGGGCACTTTCTGTGCCAACAGCACAGGCAGCAGTTCCTAAAAACCTCCGTTTCTTATACTTCCCACAAAAGGACTGCATTGAGGACCTCACTTTCTGTACAAAAACAAAAGGCTTCAGAGCTCGTCTGGCCTCCTGGCACATCCTTGGTCCCTGATGGAAGCCAGCAGTGCCCTGATGAGGAGCACAGTGCACTCTGCTGCCCGGCTCATTGGCAACCCCATCCCACCCTTCAGCAGCGGGCACAGCCCCTCTGCCTGAGCGTCCACAGTCCTGCACTGAGGCCACTCAGCCTTTTACACAACCCAAGATATTTGTATGTCTTAACATTTGTGAGCCTTGAGTGGAGCTGGGCCGATTTGGATCCCTTTATTAGCAGTATTAAATTCCATTGTGCAGGTATTTCCACAGCTGTGAGTTATTCAACATAAACTACTGAAGTAGAGAATAGGCTGCAAATAACCCACCAGGGAACAATTTCTTGAGTGCTAGTCATCCAGCAAATTCCTTTATTCTCAGTTTTTATAGCAGAATTATTTGATGTAGTGGATATGTCCAGGTTATAATGTATTTGATTATTTATAGCAGATATCTTGTGTCATGAGCTCCATTCTAAAATGGACAAGGATTATTTCAACTAGACAGATGTGATGTTAATTTCCAAAACTAACCTCATTTTCAGTGGAGCCTGTGCTATTGCTTGTACTTTTGAGAATATCACTTTCCTGGTAATTTGTCAACCCCCCAGTTGTTTTGCTCCTAAGCCTACTTGATCCTGTGATTTTTCTGTTTCCTATATCTTTCCTTGATGACTATTCTTATTTCCTAGTGAAATATTTCCCTCCCAATGCCACCAAATGGATCCCCCTGTATAGAAAAAAAAAAGCTCTTTTTCTGTTCCACGCTTCATCAACACTCAAGATATATTTTCAGTTCTGTGGAGGCCCCAAGAGCAGATGTCACCTGCTTTGTACTCCCCTGAATGGAAACTCCCTCTTCTGTGTCACCTGCCTCAGCCGACACTGTGGTCTCTCTCCCGGGAAATGTATTTAGAGGATATTTACCTTTTCTAAAATGCTACTCCATTTACCCTAAAGGCAAGGAGACCTTTACAGAATTCTTGCTGGTGTCTCCAAATCAAGCTATTGGCACAGCACCGTTGTTGTGGTTTAACCCCACCTGGAAACTGAGTACCACAAATCTCCTTGCTCACACCCCACCCACCCTTCCACACACACTTCCTCTCTGGTGAGATGGGGAGGGGAATCAAGGAACAGAAATATAAAACTCTTGGACTGAGATAAGAATAGCTTATTAATTAAAAGTAAAATATAATAATTCTAATGATAATAATAGCAATAATAACAATTGTAACTAAAATGAGAGAGGGAGAGAAATAAAATCCAAGAGAAACAAGTGATGCACACTACAACTGCTCACCACTCACTGACCTTATACCCTGTCCATCCCTGAGCAGCAATTGGTGCCAGCTACCCCTCAGTTTATATAATCAACATGTCCTGTGGAATGGAACAGCTCTTTGGTCAGTTTGGGTCAGCTCTCCTGGCCATGCTCCCTCCTGGCTTCTTGTGCACCTGCTGACTGGCAAAGCACAGAACACTGAAAGGTCCTTGATTTAGAGTAAGCACCAGTGAGCAAAAGCCAGAACATCAGTGTCTTATCAACATGATTCTCATGCTGAATCCAAACCACAGCACTGTACCATAAGAAAATTAACTCTGTCCCAGCCAAAACCAGGACAATTGTTCAGTTCTTTTGGAGGCTGTTGTTTCTCTGTGTCTCTTCACCCCTTGTTTACTATTGAAAATATTCTGACTGACACAGTAACATCATTCAGGGCCCCTGCATCTTGTACCAACTGGGTTTCTGAACACCAGCTCTACATTCAGCTTCTCTGTCACCCCCCTGCTTTCACAAAGGTGATCAAATTGCCCAGCTTTTCTACCTGCAGCTTCCAGATCAACCCCGCAGCCCAAGGCCAGATTCTGCCCCACCACGAAACATGCTCAGCAGGGATGGCAAATATGCTAGAGCAGTGGCCAGGCAATGAAGTCTTAGCAGATGCTGTGCCTCTGTATTTGCAGCCCTGTTTGCCTCTTTCTTCCATGTGATGGAGAAACCAGTTCTGGAGCCATTAAAGTGCATTGCCTACAACTAAGGTCCTTTTTTATTATTTTTGTTTAATTCCCATTTATTTATAGTGTCACACTAGTGTGTTTTCAAAGTGCTGTGCATGGTTTTTGTGTAACTTCCGTTGAATTTTTAATTTTTTTTCATAGAAACTCTAGCAAAATCTTCCAAGTGCCTCTTAACAGTGCTAGGATTTCAATCCTGTCATCCTTATCCTTTTTTTTGCAGAATATTCAGCCAGCAATATTCAGAGCTTTTCTTAATGCCTTCCATCTCCTCTGTGCTGCTGGGAAGGGGCCAGCTATCAGCCAAACAGCAAGTAAATAGACTGCCTGCATTTAGTGTAGTGACAAGCACATATGTTTTTAGTGAAGAGTTTATTTGCCAGAAGAAAACTAGTTTGAGAATTCAGGTCAACTTTTGGTGAATAACTTTGAACTAATAAATATAAGAGGTGAGGAGAGAAAGATTTCAGAAATGTAGGGAAATCTCATATCAATTTTCCTGGAACCAATCAGCTCTGTTTAGTTGGGCTAGGCTGCTCCTGTTGCCAGCAGGAAAAAAAACAACCAACTAACCAAAAAAATGAACAAACAAAAAATACCCAAAACAAAACAAACAAAAAACCACACACACACACACACAAAAAAAACAACAAAAAAAACCAAAACAAAACAACAACAAAAACACAAAAAACCCCCACAAACACCCCACCAAAAATACCCAAAAAGCCCCCCCAAACCACCACCACCACAACGAAACAAAACAAAGAAAAAACAAACAAACAAAACAACAAAACAACAACAACAACAAAAAACACACCAAAAAACAACCCAGGGAGGGAGGAGAAAAAAAACAGGACAGGAGATTGTCCCAAAAACAACATCTAAGTCAGAGGTGTTTAATAAATCTATTTCTTTTGTTGCCAGCACCCTCCCACTCCAGCCCTTGCCCCAGCTCTCTCCCTCTCCTGTGACAAAACTCCTATTTCTGAACCTATCCATTTCAACCTTCCCCATCCCTTGGTCCTTCTCATGAACATGCCCAGCTCCCAGCTGGACAGCCCCCAGCCTCTGCCATCCCCATTTCTTTCCAAAGCTCTGCATTAAACTCCCCTTGTCCAAACCCGCCAAGAGCTCCCCACATTCACGCGCCTCCAGAAACCCTCCCCAAAGTCCCTTCTGGGTTCACTCATCTCTCTCAGAGCAGATACTTGGCTCTTCCCAGCACCATTGGCTGCTGCAGCCCACTGTGCCCACCTTACCTGCTTGCTCCAGCAGCAAGCCAAAGATTCCCGAGGGTTGCTGTGCTCACTAGCAGCACAAAGTCCTGTCCCAGCAGGTCCAAGGGAAGGAAAGGAGTATTATGATGAGGGAATGTCTGACACGCAGAAACTCTTTTTTCGGGATACATTCACTAGAGACTGAAATGTCATTATATCTTTTTAAAAAATATTGCCCTTAACGCTAACTTAAGATGTAGAAGAGTTGGATTCAGCCTTCAGCCTCCCATGTTACACGAGGGTTACGCTGAAGAGGGGCCAGTCTCGTTTCCTGTGGAAGGGTAAAAGTGATCTCAGTAGTATCTGGGCCAAAGGACAGTGAGTGCCTCCAGAATGTGCTGATGCTTTCTGCAGAAACTTAGTCTATATCTATCATCAAAGCAAGTCACAGGGAATTTGAGCTTGGTTTTTGTACCACACGGGATACACTATCCTGTTTGCTATTCAGGTGCCACTGGGATCATGGTCTACTGTCCTCTGTAAATCTCATTTAATTTTTATAAAATTGCATAAAGGAGCAAGTGGACTGAGCAGGATTCTTTCAAGCACACTGAGAAATTTTTGTTGAAAGCTCACTCAAAACATCCATACTTAATTGAACTTCTTTTTCATTCAATACATTAGAAAGCACTGCTACAGAGAAATCTCCAGCCAGAGATTGTCCCTGAAGGACAAGGGTGTTTTGGTCCCAGGGGAGCTGCCTTGGTCCTGCAGAGAGGAGGGAGTCCAAGGTACCATGTAACAAAGTGGCAGTTTCCCACTGGGGCAGGCAATTCCACTGATTTTGGTGAAATAAAAAGCTCTGAAGCTCAAAATCATAATGTTAACCTGCTACCACCACACTAAATCCTTATTCTGGCTTTTTGAGGTTGGTGAATTCAGCTCATGCAGCCCTTGTCAGCAACCACTGGTGCAGCTATTTCAGCATAATGGTCCTTCTTCATAGGCACAGCAAAGGGAGCTCTGAGGAGATTTATGGAGGATCATATCACAGAGCACTGCACAGATGACAGAGGCGAATCTCTGTGTGATGGACAACAGCCTGAGTCCACAGCACCGATTGGAATGCCTCTTCCTGCAGAGGTAGGGTCTGTCTCTGCCCTGCCTCCCACCTAACTTTGCATTTTCCAGCCCAGTTACAAAGCTCCAGTCCTCTCCCACACCAGCCTTGGTCCCCAACTTGAACAAACCCCATATTCAGTTCTGGTCCTGGACTCACTAAACGAACACACCTGTACTCTAACTGCTGGTCATACAGAAAACGACCTCATTTAGAAACTAGCCCCCTCAGTGCAATTATCCCTCTTCTCCAGCCACATGTCCTTATGTAGCAGCATTGCTCATTTATATGCTAATTTTGCTAAGTCTACTTCAAAGGGGAGAATTGTTTGTTAAAAATCTTACACTCCAGCCTGAGTTCAGACCATCTCATTATTTACCTGCAAATTTAGGGAGATATGGGTAAAAGCTCTGTTCTTTTATGATCTATTGTCTAGGTGATCAAAGGAAACCATTCAATTTGAAGATCAAAAAGAGTCTGGCTCCCAGCAGCCCAGCAGCTGCCTCTGCCAACTCCCAAAGTCTGCAACCTCAGTTATAAGAAAAGACTGATTCTACTGTTAAATAACTTTTGAAAACAAATTAGAGGGAACAAAAAAAAAAAAAAAAAACAAACCCAAAAAAACCCCACACAAAAAAAACAACCACAACCAAAACAAAGAAAAAGAAAACTCACATCATAGTCACTTTACTAAGGTGTTAATTAAACTAGGCTTCATATTGATATTATCTCAATTATTAGTCAAGGAATAATCACTATGTATATAGTGTCTCTATTATTAATCCTCAGATAATGAAAAATATCCCACAGACATAACTAATACTGCTTGATAAATTGCTAGTGGACCACAGCTAACTCAGATTTTCTTTTTTATACAGATATACTGCTCAAAGGCTTTTTTAAAACAGGAACCCAGAGACAGAAGTGTTTACTATTTAGGGGAGGCAAAAGCAGTAGCTGTAGGTTGAAGTATCAAAATGGGACACCTCATCTCCCAGTCTGTTAGGGAATTATGTCAACAGAGTAACACGGTGTGAATAATGAACCCGTGCTTTTCAGGGCTGACATAATTCCTCAGCCTAAGGAATTTCAAGAACCAGGATTTGTAGAAATCCTACTCTTCTTGAAAAGATAACCCACAGAAAGAATTTTTCATCTTCACCACAAACAAATATTAAATAATACACAGCTTGCTTTCGAAAAATAATGCGAGAAGTGAAAATGTATAGACTTTCAGGCTTTAATCTTCCCTTTAAAGTCGACACACTGTTATTCACTATAGTGTGTCCCTTTTCCAGGCTACAAATGGCAACAAACAAGAGACTGAGCACTGATGTATATTTGGGGCTTCTGCAAGAGGGGCACGAGGATGTTTTGACTGTTGAGATAATAAAATATGCTGGTTTTTTACTTGATGCATTTCTGAAAATACACTGAATTCTCCTAAAAACATTAAGCCTCCAGTGCTGATAGGAGAGATATTTTGCTTGCTGTCCTTTACCTTAGCTTGTTTGTGTGAATCAGTATGTTGTAGCCTTCCTGTCAGTCAGTAGTAAATGAATATCTAAACAGGTCTTGGACGACTTCTAGTGCTGTTCTCATTTGGAACTGATCTAAAGCTGATGTTTAGAACAGTTGTTAGTATTAAAGATCCGATGGCACTTTACAGGAGGGTTGGGGTGTAAGTTTTGGTATCCTGGCCAAATTCCAAAATGGATAATTAAATTCTGTCCATCTCAACTTCCCCCTGTGGTTTTAGTTGGCTCAGATATTCTTAATTTCCTGTCTTAAAATGTTCCATAGTGTTGCAGTGGTGCTGTTAAACAGTTGCCAGGTTTCACCTCGGCAATGTGTGAGATGATTCATACCTTATAGATCTGCAGATAGCAGCACGTTCAGTGCAGCCTATGGGAGCTGGAGAAAAGGCAGAGTTGGAATGACAAGATGTCATAATGACTGTTCCTTCCATTCATTTTCTAATTTTCTGACACTTGAGAAAGACATAATAACATCTCTACGGTTTTTAATGAAATAAGTTCCTCCTCCCCTCAACGCTTCCATTCCTTGCATCCCCAGGAGAGAAGAGAAACTGAAGAGATGTGTACGGGGTTAAATGAAACCCCAGATCCCTGACATGCCAGGATGTGACGAGAACAGAGCTCTACATTTGACCTGCTCAGAAGAACATTTTTCACCTCACATACTCTGAAGCTTGGAGAAATTTCAATTCCAAATCAAAGCTTTATGCCCTTATGGTAGTTTTTCTTCTTAAAAGGTAGCAACACAGCACCAAAAGAGTGCTGAAGGTAAGATGAGCCCAAGTTAATGTGCATTTTATGTTCCTCCCTGTTTTGTTCTTTCACTGGCAGTTTAAAAGCTAAACAAAGTCTAAATTACACACACACACATCCCATAAAAACAAAATACAGCCTCCAGAAAATCCTTGCTCACAATGGTATACGCAAGCCTGTTATTTGCCCCTCCTTCATTGTTGTCTGTCCTGTTTTTTCCCTTAGTTTTCTTCAGTCTTTCAAAACTCCTGAACTCAGTCTGGATATGAGGGAAGAGCTTTAAGAATTCAGTCTCTCATCAAAAATAAGTTAGGAGGCAATGTCATTGCCAGGGAAAAGAGGTTTTTATGTTAGCTGATTCAGCTCACCCAAAAATCCAAGGAGTGCCCCAGAGACATCTACCTGAATCCTTTGCTCAGGTTAGAAGTGTAAAATGAGGCTTTTAACTTTAGCGCCTCAGCTTGTTGCCTAAGGTGGGAGGAACAGCCCTGCCATTTTAACACAACATGTAATGTGTCTGTCTTGTGGTATGGCTCATGAATTTATCATGAGGTAGCAGAACCAGAATAGTAATAAATTGGTGAGACTTCATTTTCATACAAATTTCTGAAAACTCTCAATAGCTATAAAAAACACCGTGAGCGAAGGAAACTACCACTACTGTCCTCTGCAGTGTCCAGTATAAAAACAACCTCTTTTGCAAGAGCCAGGGAAGCAGCTGAGATGTGTAACAGCTCAATACTGCTGGTTTTGTGGCTTTCTCCCACAAACCTTGCATCAGGAACCATCACCAGTGCAGCTCACAGGGAGGGCTTTGTCCAACCTGTCTGCTGAGGAGCTCAGGGAGTTACTGGCTGGATTACAACTGCTTGGCTGCCTGGGCTGCAGCTCTGTGTGAGTGAGGGATTATGGGCAGACTTTTAAACTTTTTTAAATAAGGAAAAAGCTTTTTCAGAAAGAGAAAGCAAATATGTGCCAGGTTTTTTAATGACAAAAACAGAGCAGTAAAAAAGGGGGAAATATTAATGCTACTTTGGGATAAAAGTGCTTTGAAGAGGCACATCTTTAACTAATTAGGAAGCTCTGGACAGTAGGCCTAATCTTTTTGGTCTAAGCAAAAAATCTATGTGAATCATTTTTCTGGCAGAAAGCCAGTTTTTCTTGTCTTGAGAGTTCCTGAAATGATATCAGTTGGGGCTGATCCTGGAAACCTTGGAGGGGCTGAATTCCCAGGAACCACTGTGTAGTAGACTGAAGGAAAAAAAAAGGTTTTGTGACACCCTGAGTGAAAAAAAAGTTGAGCCCTTTCCTGATGAGGATAATCATTGGCTATGTAAAACCAAAAAGGGAGGAAAAATGTGGTGTAGAGAGTCCCAGTGATGCTGTTTGAAAGTCAAGAGTTTTCATTTTGTCCTCGTGAATGCAGGCAGGGGTCATTTGCTGAAGCTGCTCCAATCCTACTGCCCTTAAACATACAAAACTCCCACTTCAGTCAACGGGATCTGTGCATGCTGAAGAGCTGCTGGGTCGAGCTTGTAAATGTCTGACACTGACTGTGTGACACACGGGCGCTCTTATGGCTGATTGAAGGAACAAAGTACCAGCAGCAGATGAGACCTTTGCACAAACAGGATAACAACACCATGTCAATATTTTCCTAATGTGTGAATAAGTGCTGTGAGGGACAGGGCACACAATATTCCAGAAACTGGAGTGTGGGAGATGGCATAGAAAGCTTGCTGAATTCTTATCTAAACACCAAAAAGCGACATTAAATATTAAATCAAATTATTAATATTAGAATATAAAATGTTAGCATGACACTTCACCTTCTCTAAAGCTGCGTGTTGCCACTTGCCCTTGATGTAAAATCGTGTGCTAAATGAATTTCTGTTACTGCTTTTCAGTGTGAAATCAATGGGGTGGAAAAGTTATCATTTTGTCACAGAGAAATTGCCACACAAGATTACATGATGTGGTTACTGGAAGTGGCAGCAGTGGGGTACATGTGTAAGACTTGGCCTTTGTAGTGTGTAAGGACAGAGGAGTGAAATGGTGCAAAGCCACCCTGAAGCCCTCCAGCCCTTGGGTTCCAGCTCCAGGACAAGTCCTGCGCGAGAAGTGAAGCTGTTTTCTTCCACTTTACGCCTTATTAAATTCAGCACAGAAACAGCTAATTGTGAAAGGATAATTCTGCATTTTTGAGAACGCAAATTGATCTAATTGTTTTTTTATATATGTTTACTTACTCCAAGCTTAAACAGAAACTGCCACCATGTAGGCGTACAAATGTGTTTGAAGAGGTTTGTGTGGTGTCTGGGACCACCTGAATATCCTACAAACATTTTATCCTTGTTCTTTCAGTACCAAAGTCAGTGTTACAGTTTATAGGAGCAATTCTGAAGAGACTGAAGAAGGGAAGTTATGGTCAGCCCTGTAAACATACAAGAGCCTCCCTTCTCAGGAAAGCTTCTTCTTGCTACTTGACTTGCTGTTGCCTTGCAGCACTTAACAGGGCAGGACATCCCGTCTGCTTTCTCACAAACTACAACGTTACATGTTTATCAATGTTTTTTAGTATTGCCATTTTATTCAGGGGTAGGTTTTAATTTTCTCAAGTCCAACACAGTGAGAGTGGCCCTTGCTTACCCCATTTTTCCCCTTTCCTTAAAAGGGATACATAATGTAGAAATATGAATTCCTCATCAGCTCGGTGTTGTCCTTTGTCTTTCCTCCCCCTTAACCCTGAGCCCTCACAGTGATACCTCTTGTGTAACCATTCTCAGGGTAGATAGGCTCTCTAAAGACAAAAGTGGGTAGCAGTGCCAGTTACCTGAGTTACTTGCATGGTTATGACCATGGCAGACACAAGTCCATCTCTGTCCACAAGAATCAGGAGTTCTATATAAACAATGTACTGGCAACAAAAAAAAAAAAAATGGAAGTAGACAAAAGGAACCAAGCTAGTATTAAGCCAGGCTCTCTGGAAAAATAGAAGACAAGAGTTATGGTTAGACCTACTCTGAGCAGGACCTGGACCAGAAGACATTTGGAGATCCCTTCAAAGCTGCAGCAATCTAAGTGTGGATGGAGGGATGGAGTGGAAATGCATCAACATGTTTTTGCAATGGATGTGCCCAGTTCAGATCTTGGACAGTCATAAGAAAAGGAATGTGAGGCTTCATGATTCAGAAATGGATCCCAGACCCCCCAGAAAACTGTGTAGTGCTTGGCAGGCTTGGATGACCTGCATTAATTTCAGGACATAAGCACATAGGCTCAATCATTAAGGAAAATACAGGAGGACTTCAAAGTGCTTGAAGTGAGCACCTGATGTCTTAAACTCAGGGCAAGAAGCTCTGGGGAATTTGGAAGTCCTCAGCAATCAGACTGAGAAGCTCAGTCATTTCAGTGCCAAATTAGTGGGGATTTCTGATGATATCTGGGTGCTACAAGAAAGCTGGTCATGGTTCAGCGGTGTCTGTAACAACAGGACTTTCACATCTGTGTTTTTGCAATAGAATTTGTAATTCTAAAAAGTACCTCAGTGCTTGTGAAGCCCATTGCATGAATTAATAAATAATAATATCTTGGAAACTGCAACAAATTCTGCTTCAAATCTAAGACTCTAATCCTTTCATGCTAGGAGGACATCTTTTCTATATTCCCTTTCTTGGGATGTCAAAGATATAATTTTCCAAAACATTTGAACAATTTGACTGGGACCCAAGGGGAAATTATGGATGCATTGTGGTGGAGTAATGAGTCAGAAAGTTTTCTTGCCAAGGATTGAGAAACGCCTGACCTAATTTCTGAGAACACTGCATGAGAAGGAGAGATTTTGCCCTTAGTGGAATTCTAAATGTTTAGTGTAGATCTCTGAGCATAAAGCAACAGCACTTCTGTTCCAAAAAAAAAAAACCCAAAAAAACCCAACAAAAAAATCTGTGATTATTCTTGTATTTACCTCTAGAGAAATAAATTTTTACGTCAAATTTAAAACTAATTTTAGGTGTCAAAAGAATATAATAGCAAGTATATTCTAATTATTGTTTATTGAGTATATAGCTTTGACCTAAGGTGCAGCTTTATATACATAACATTATCTTTTCAATCTTAAGTCTGGGAAGCCAATGGGGGGCCAGCCCCCTGCACCAAGGCAGGATTAGCCATATCTATAGCCTTTCTAACAAGTATTTATTTAATTACTTCTTCTAGATCTCCAGCATTGAAGATGCCCCGGACAACCTGTTTCAATGTCTAATCTGAGTCATCCTTGCTCCAGAAGTAAGCTCAGTGTCTCTCAGATGTAGAGAACAACAGGCACATGTTAGACCTGTCACTACAGGGCACAAGTTTTACTGAATTGCTGGCAATTAAAATTTGGGGCATTTTTGTGTTTGGTGTGATTTAGCTTTTTTTTTATAGTGCCTAGGCCTGTAACCAATATATGTGTTCCATAAAAGGAATTAATACTGTGCCTAAGTATATAAATAATTGCACATTTTGTATAATTTTCTTCTGCAGAGGATGCTTAATTGCTTAGGTGCACAACAAAGCCTCTGTGGCTGCAGCTACTCTTTGGCTAGCAGGCTGGGTGTAATGCCCAGTAGTTGCAGGCAGCTCTCTGCTTTGCTTTTTGGTTTGCTTTGTTTTAAGATCTACCTTAGGAAGTCAATAAACAACATTATTCACTGAATTCCATTTATTTGCCACAAATCTGTTTGAGTTGACTACATCAAGGATCACTGCCATCTTATCTTGGTATCAAACACACCCAGGTGTATCTAAAAATCCATGGGAAAGTTACCAAAGATGATAGCTCGCTGAAGTTTTCTTTATGGTAATTGTTCCAACCAATAATATTCTACAAAGGAAGTTCCTACATATACAAAACTTCTTTTATTATTATTCTTTTTTATGGCAGTGGGTACCACTGTCTTTAATGAAAATCAATCTCTTTATCCTAGAGACTAATATAGCTCCTGGCCCTGGAGTTTGAACCCTATCTCCCTAGACTGCCAGAGCATTCTCATTTTTCATCCCCGCTGAGAACACAGCTACAGTACATTTCCTAATTTCTATCATATGTTAGTGTATTTTGTGAAATGCAATTCCTTTGGGTTTTTTTTTAAATAATCAAATAAAAAACATTTGAATGAATAGATGTTTTTCACTTTTTGCCTAACTTGATCAACTCATTTGAGAAGCCAGTTATTTTCACTAAAGCTAGAATTTGTAAGACTTCAGTCAAAAATGAGACTTTTTTATATCTTATTAAATTTCATGTGGGTTTTGCAGAAAATAAATTACATGCAACTGTACTACCTAAGTACCACTGCTGTATTTTTTTTT
>WAAE01020349.1:7492-34985 GCA_013400495.1 Nicator chloris | reverse complement strand
TATTGGAAGAAATCTATGTTTTGTTTACAGTAAATAATTATTTATCTATGAACTGGATGTTTACATTAAGAACAAGAAAATGCAAAACTAAGAAAAGAAGTCCACAATAAATAAGGGAAAAGTGGCTAAATCACTATTAAAATTGCCTAGCATCTAGGATGGCTGTTTTTTCCAGTGATACACCACCAATCCAAACACTCTAGAATTAAGGGCACAAACTCAATTTCCATTTAGCCCTGCAGGTTATCTGCCACAAAAACCTGAGGAAGACATGTCTATTTGAGGGGGGGGGGGGAAAGTAAGAGGAATAAATTACTTCTAGAAAGGAATTAATGAATATTTAATGATAGCTTTACTTTCAGCAGCCCACAAGTAATTTCAAAACCTAAAACCGAACTTGGCTGTTCGTGTGAAGATTTTCGGGGTGTGAAAGAACAGGATGGTTTTCATCTTTTTTGAAACACCTACACCTGCCCCAGGGCACTCAGAACCCTGGATCTTATACTGGAAGGGTGAAGAGAGAGAGTGTCTAGTGTTACAGCCAAAGATTAAGTGGCCATTGTGCAAGAGAACCCTGACTGTGTCACTGTCCCCCATCTCTACGTCCACCCTCCCATGCTCACTACAGCACGAGAAAAAAGGCATGGATGTGAATCCTTTCCTGCCAAGTTTTCTCCCCTGCCTCAGCACTCCTCTGTTTCTGTGAAGGTATATTTCAGATAACAAAAAGGATTGAGAGAAAGGAGTACACCATCTGTTTTGTGCTTCCTGAACTTCAGAATTCTTTTCTTCCTTCATGATAAGTTTTTTGGTTTCCTCTCTTTGCCCACTGAACTCTTGCAGTGAGAATATGGAATTTCCTTCATACACGGGAACATTTGGCATTTTGGGAATAAACAAACAGGCCCAGCTCTTCATCACTCAATGAGGCTTTTAAGGTACCGCTGTCTTCATCAGATAACATCCTGTTATTGTTGGTGACATCATAGAAATAATTTTTTGAAGCATGTCAAGGCTAGAAAGTAACCAGCTTTAGCTATAAAGACATATTTTTGTGTGTTACTCTCTTCAGAGGAGGAATAGGATTATTTTGTGGCCTAGGAGTTGTCTGTATGCTCTTTGTACCTTTTGTCTTTCTTCCCTCGTTTTGCCACAGCTTCTTTAGGAC
Organism: Nicator chloris; assembly: GCA_013400495.1. Taxonomy (NCBI): domain Eukaryota; kingdom Metazoa; phylum Chordata; class Aves; order Passeriformes; family Pycnonotidae; genus Nicator; species Nicator chloris. The sequence goes on along the minus strand of WAAE01020349.1, from coordinate 33,817 downwards.
CCATGTTGAGCCAGACTGCACCTGAGAAGAAATTGGCACATCAGCTCCAGGTAAAAATCTAAGAGCTGTAAAAATCTAAGAGCACTGCTGGAAATGTCTCACTTTCTGAAATACATAGCAAACTGTATGCATTACTTGAGTAAAAAAGAGTCCAGCCTTCCTGTAGTGGTAGGACATGGGGCAATGGTGTTAAACTGAAAGAGGGACAATTTAGATCAGATATAAGGGAAGTGTTTTTAATTATGAGGGTGCTGGGGCACTGAGAAAGGTTTCTGAGGGAGGTTGTGGATGCCTTGTCACTGGAAATGCTCAAGGCCATGTTGGATGAGCTCTGAGGAACCTGGATTGATGAAAGGTGTCCTTGTCCATGGCAGAGGGTTGGACTAGGTGATCTTTAAATGTTTCTTTCAACAAGACATTCTGTGATTCTTGTCCTTCAAATCTTATTTCAGGATACTTCCAGTATGGAAATGCCCCAAGAAGCAGAAGACCATGACTTTTCTAATACAAAATTATGTAAATTTGCTAGTAAAATAGGAAGGCTATGTACAAAAGATCAGCATGGAATCTTAATGTAAACTATATAGGATCTCCTGAATAATTTTGTTTGCTGAGTTTCTGAACTCTCTGCCAAACTGTTAATAATGTAAAAGATCTCAAAGGATGAACACGGTTCATGTTGTTTGCAGAAAGGAAAGGTGATTTATTATTTACAAGAAGATCTATCAAATAAGATGTCAAATCACAGGTGGTTTTGTCCATACTGACAGGCTGCTGAGTGTATATACACCAGTTTCATACTTCAGTTTATCCTGATTCAATTTCATTCATAATTGACAACTGCATTTGCCTTTTTATATTTGCAATAAAATACCGTGCAAACAAAATTTGTGAGCATACGTGAAGCAAATCTTGTATCAACACTGACTGGCTGCCAGATTTGAAATCAATTCACTGATTAGTTTGAGAGTGATTAATGTGAGTGTTTAATTTAAATCCCTGATTTTAAAACATTTATGGAAAGAGAATTGACAACCTAAATAGCACTTCAAAGTGCTACAACTGTTCCCTCCATGGATTCTGCTTTTGTGAAGTGGGGGGTAAGTTTTTGCTCAGGTACAACACACCATAAGGTGATGATGTTCAGATGCAAAGTTTTTCAGCCCTTCTTGCAATAAGAAATGATGACTGTTAACAGGTTTTCTGAGGAAAAACTGGAAGAAAATACGCTTATTTTTAAAACTGAAAGGAACACTAAGCAATGGCTGAGTAGGGTACTAGGGTTAAATATTTCATTATACCTACACTTGGAATTTCAGCCTATTTTATGTACTCTACTTCCAGCTAGGACATGACAAGTAAAATTGAATTTTGGGTTTAGATAATAAAACAAGTCCATGTAGAGAGTCCAACAGTTTCCTGGTATAACTATGAATTCAGCTGGAAGCTTTTCACAACACTGTCATGTCAGAGCTGGTGCTTTCCTTCTCTGCATATTTCTGTCCTATATGGATGGGAAACCCACAGTCCAGGTCCAGCCACTGCTTTCCCAGCTGTCTGCTGTGCAGTTCTCCAGGAGCAGTGCAGAAGGGATCCAATGTGATGACTGTACCAATGGCCCAATGTCAGGGCTGACACTGGAAAAGAGGGGATCTTGGCACTAGGCCTGGTTTTGAAAGACTTTATAAAAAAAAGAAGTCATAACAATAAAAAATGTTCACTTGGATAGACTATGAAGGAAAGAACCCTAGAAGTTCAAATAAATTAAATTATTTCTTTTTATTAGGACACAGCTGCATGCTCTTTCTTGAACAGATTGAATACATCTTTGACTGAACACATCTTCTTGCATCTTTGAACTCATCCAGTTTTGGTTGTTTGCCATGAGATACTGCCTTCTGATCCTTCTAAGGCTCTTCCTTTCTCAAAGTCAAAATCACAACAGCATTTTAATAGCTAAAATAAATTACTGAACACTCTCATATCTTAATTTATGTACATTTAGAATCATTGTTTAGTTGACGTTTTCATCTGTTTAAATCAGCCTGGACATGGTGGAAGCAGACAGATTTCAATGGGAAATGAGAAATGTGCCCAACATCATTATGGATTTTTCCCCTCTCTAGCTCCTTTTGGAAAGATTCATTGGCTAAACCCAACATGTGTATAGCACTGTCTACTAAGATCCCACATTACTGTTTTGCCCAGGCAGAAGTCCCAGATATTTGGAAGGTGCACAGTTTAGAAGTGATGTTCTCCTTGGCAACTTCATTTCTGTGAGCTACTTTTGCAGCCTAGAGCAAATTCCCTTCTATTTCTTATGGGTATATGCAACATGAATAACAGTACAAATTTGTTGTGCTGCTCTGCCTGTATCTGTCTAGGTAAGAAAATGAAATTGCCTCTTTGTCCTATGCACTACTTCAGGCTCCCAGTAAAAGTGAAAAATCACGGTAACCACCCCCCATTTTTAGAAGAGATTTTCATTGTTTTATAGCAGTCAAGCAACACAGAGCTGACCTAAAGTGCTCAACATTGACATGGATTATATTCAAATTAAAAATTGATGGGAGAAACCCTCCAGACCTCATCATTAGTTCTTCCAAGGCAGCTCCCCTGTATTTTGAAGTGAATTGAACCCTGTGGACTTGGTATGTAGAATCAGGGAGAATGAATTCTGGCCCTTTATTGCCTTCTGCCAATGGGAAAAAATATATATTCATACTTGACTAGCAGGCACACACAATAGTGCAATTTTGTTGGACTTATTCACTGTTCTTCAGGAACACAAAAAGCACAGGTTCTTTTCCCTTAAAAAAAAAAAAAAAGAAAAGAAAAAAAAAAAAGAAAAAAAAAGAGAAAATGCTCTGCAAAAACTTTTTCTTCATCTTTTGGAATAAGCTCATGGCAATCTATCTTAATTTACACTGTAAGGGATCTGGCTCAGGTCCTGGAATAGACTCTGGTTCCTTTTAAAACTGGGAAATAGCTTCTAAATACATTGATCTGCTTTTTAGAATTTATGAAGTAGAACAAAAATCTAAGAGCTGGCAACATTTAGTGGTAATGAGGCAATTCTTACATGAGAGAGTTCATTACAGGATCAGCTCATGTTATTTTCCAGCAGCTGGAAAACAGAATCTTTCAGAGGCTGGGAATGAAAAATCTCACTTTAAAATTATCTTGTGTATACCCTAATACACAATTAGTGTAAGATGGAAGCATAGCAGAATTCATCCTGCTGCTTCTAATGCAATGGGCTTTTTACTGAAGGGAGGATGGGTGTTTTTCTGAAGGAAGAAGTGATGTTTTCCTTGTTCAGTGCTGTTGTGCCAGCTGACCAGCAGCACATGGTGGAGAGTGGATCTTGACTCTGCTTTGCTCCTCTGCAAATGTTTTGAGACGATCAACATTGCTCTTGTATGAGGCAGAACCTGCCCCTGTAGTCAAAAACCACAAAGACAAGGAGGGTGCCTGGCTCTGTGGTGCAAAGAGGAATTTCCTTACACAGGCAGATTTCTTAATAACCTGCCATAACTATCCAAGTGGTCTTTCCTATTGTATTTTTGCCATCTGATGGCTTCACAGCAGAAGTATGGCCCAAGAGGAGCTTGAAGTCTCCTCTGAGTCTCAGAGCTGGAGTGAGTTTGCCTGCACTGAGCCATGTGGATGCAATTCCTACCCATCAGTTCAGTCTTACTACTCTTTCAGCACTCACATTTCGACGAGGACAAGTTGCAATAATGTTGTTTTTCAAAGTGACTGTATTGGCCAGCTCCTCCTTTGTTTGTTTGGGGTTTTTTGTTTGTTTTTTTTCTGGTGGTCTGCAGTGTGCATGCTGAGAGATTCTCTAAAATGACCCAGGACTGCAAACACCATCACCCCAAAATGGGAAATATTTTCCCTCAAGTTTGCAGTCTGCTGCTGTTCAAAGAATTTTCAAAAGATGCTAAGACAACTATTTCACTTCACTTGCTATTCCCAAGTGTCCCCAAGTTTAAAAGATGCTTAAATCAGTTGAAAACAATAGGGCAACAAAATATCCCACTCATCCTTTCTAAAGGCTGCAGAAGCCTAGGAATCCAGTCATCCCAAGTCAGCTCCAGTTCCTCACCAGTTACTGAGCTGGCTCCCACACTCAGTACTGGTTCAGAACGGGGTGGTGGAGACCAAGGACAAAAACTGCTTCTCCAGCACGCAGCTCCCCAGCTGGCTGAGGCAGCTGGCTGTCATCACTATTTCCCTCCTCCCCAGGCATTATGCAAGGCTCAAACATGCCTTAGGAGTGAGGCCACAGAAAACACAGTTAAGGAATCAGGATGGGCTGGGGAAAGGATGAAGACGGACTAAAACCTAGGAGGATTTTAAAAAGAAGGGCATCTATAAGAAGCTTATTTTCTTGCAGAGGCTTGCACACCTTACATTAGCAGCCTGACTGAAGTCAACAGATAGGCAGGCTGAGTCAATGCCAGCAGTTATCACCATAATTCTTTGTCTCAGAAAGAAATGAATTATAGACAACTAAAGTTAGGTAAAAAGCAATATTTTTTAAAAAACAACATGTGGGTTGCAGTGGCAAAAGTCAAGGAAGCTTGAAAACTCTTGACTGGAGTGTTGAGAAATCACAAAGTGCAATGTTAGACTGCTATATCAAGATAATTTCTTGCTGCAGACATAAGATGCAAAAACAGAAACTAAAAACAACAGGAAAAAAAACCCACTAAAAAAAAAAAAAAAGCTGGCAGAAAAAGAGCCAGGTATCTCTGCTGCAAAGAAGGCCAAACTGAGCTAGAAACAGATTGCCAAAGGAAGATACTCAAGCAAGTCAGCCAAGTATTTATTTTGATTTATACCAATGCTTGGCCCAAAGCCCCAAACACTTTAAAATATACTACTTGAACAGTAAGACTATGAGTGAAATTGCAACTTCAGCTTCAGATTAATTTTATAGTGACTTAAAGTTATTGTTGACCTTTAAAGAGCAACAACTAATGGTTTGAATTTCTGAGACAAGTGAATAAGCTCTGAATGAGACACGAGAGAGAGAGAGAGAGAGAGAGAGAGAGAGAAATACACTCCCATAAACCAATACCAGTAGCTTTCCTGGTAAGAGTTTTTTGTTATTGAGTCAGTTCTTGGCCTACAGCTCACCCAGGATGTATAGGTTTGCAGCAAGTTTCTGGATGAATTTTTGCCTCCCTCTACAAGAATTCAAACTAGCTGATAGTAGCAATTTCTGTCCTGAAATCCAATCTATAGCTCTAAGAGACTGTCATGTTGTCATGCCTCAGTGAGACCCAAAAAGAATTTCACTGTTGTTTGCAAACAGATTGATATGGCTGAAAGTTTCTTCTATGCTGGAGAAAATATAATTTAACACTCTTGGACCCAATTTTACCCTAATTATAGGCAACAGAGAACTTTGCAGTGAAGTCAGTGGGCAGAAATCAGACCTCTTACTGTAGGCTGACAGACAAATAACAATCTGCTACATAGCAGAATGTGATTTACCCTGCATGCTAAAGAATGAGTTTAAACAGCTCTATATCAGGGATTCTTCAGAAACGGAGGAGCAGTGGATTAAGATGCATAAATGACAATTCACTGATATGAAAATAGCCAAGTTCATTTGGTGAACACCCTCTTAGTCCTGGGTGCATTAAAGATGCATTTCTTGAAGCAGTGAACAGAGAACAGCATGAAGGAGTAAAGCCTGAAATGGGGGAAAGGAAGGAAGAAAAGGAGGTTCTCCAAAGATTAATCTGCTATTATATTTTCAAGACCCCTTTGTTAACACCAGCTTAATTATAACTGGATTTGCCTTACTTTTTCTTACTCTCTCGCTGTAGCCAGAACTGGCAGTGACATTGCAATCCTTGAAGTAAGTGCTGATAAAAGGAAAATCCCCAGGGAAGGCCGGTGTGTGGCTTTCCAGGCGCTTTGCGTGCAAGGAGTGAAGCCGTGGTTAATTACCTGCCTCCAGCCACTCCTTAAAAGCTGAAGAGCTTTTCTTTGTATGGCTACAGTAGCCATGGCAGCTGCTCATTTATTAGTTGCAGCACACATTAGAGCAGGCTGGGTAACAAGACTGTGTGCAAGGTGAAGATGGCAAATTTCTATTAAAAAAAAAAAAAAAAAAAAAAAAAAAAAAAAAANAAAAAAAAAAAAGAAAAGAGGCCAATAATCTGTTTACTGAGAGCAGGTAATGGAGGTGCCAATCAAACCCCAAAACTGTCACGCATTTCACCATGAGGGAAGAATGACTAACAACTGAATATTGCACTGAAGTACATAATTATGTTCTGATCTAACTACTCCTGTCATCTGATAACAGATCTTTCACTAAAGATGGGCCTGAGTCCATCTTTTTTGTCTCAAATTTGAAAAAATCTTTGACAATATGAGCTGTATTCAGACCAGGATTTGGAGCTAAACAATCTGACTGCAGCAAGACAGAGACTCTAGCAGTGAATTTCCCTGATATTTTACAGTATCAGTGGGAAGGGTAAGAGTGGAGAAGAAAGGACACCGTTTGATATCACTGTATAAACATCACTGCTTCTGTCTCTGCCTGAAAGTTGTCATTGAAAGAATAAGGTGCAACAGTTTTTAATGCTGTGTGTCCACATGAGGAGATCATGAAGAGCAGTGATTCTGTTCTCAGTCCTTTCTCCTGTGAACAAACCCAGAATCACTGTGTTTGCTCTCACACACAGGCCTGGAGGGCAATAATACTGTTATGGGACTGACCATGACTATTTCACTGTCCTCTTGCTTGACATTCCCATAACTAACACCACTGACCAGCTAGGTATTCCCAGCCCTGCATCACCTCCCCAGATGTTGCCATTCCAATTCTCCTGTCAGCTGTGTCCCAGGCAAGCTTAACACCTGACTCTCCTCAGCAGGCTTTCTCCTAAGTGTACCTGTTCCCAAAGAGCTCACTCTCACATCTTCATCTCCCTTGCAAGGGAGGAATCACTTTTAATTTCATCCAGATTTCACAGCAACTAGCACCTTCTAGCTGTTTTTTGCTGGGAAATTTAATATTCAACCCCAGTTCTGTGCTCTTGTTTGCCTCTACAATTCCAGCAAATAAGGACATGCATTTGCAACATGATACTCAGCCTTTTGTCAGCAGACACTTTGAACAGTCTGTGTCTTGGTAAAATTATTTCCTGAGACAGGAACAAGTGGGGCATGGGAAACCAAAGCCCTGGAAATGGTGAGTTAGAATTGCTTTGGGGAGGCATCTGCTTTCCACAAAAGCTGCCTATCTAAAACATGTTTCCAAAGAGTGCTGGCCACTCTGTTAGACCCTCCAAAATTCTCATCAGCACACAAAATAAACGGCTGAAACACACAAACCTCTCAGCTTCCAGCACAGGCCTGCTTCCTTGGAAACCCTTGGCATTCTTGTGCGGTCACAGCCGAGACGGAGTCTGGATCTGGCAGAGAGCAGCTCGTTTAGCACAGGGCTGGTACCTTTACTGAAGAACATGGTAAATCTGTGCCCAAGAGCACAGTTTGGGATTTGCACCCTGGATTTCAAAGGAAGACTAAATAGTCACTATAAAATAAAATAAACCACCAAAATAATAATGCACAGAACAAAAGTAAAATAGAATAAATTTTAAATTAAATTAAAATAATCTAATTAAATATATAAGGTGTTTGGCATTGGAGCTTAAGTTAACTAAACTAAGATACATGCCAATAAAAAGCATGAGGTGTTTGGCACTGGGGCTGGCTTAGTCCAATAAAAGATGACCATTAGCTGACTTGTGGCTAATAGAGAAGAGTCATTTCTGAGTCTCAGGCAGAGGAAACAAATGTAGGAAAGGGGAAACTTACACAGTTTAGTTCCCGAGGTTAAAGAGTTACCCAAATTTCATTTGAAGCTCAAAACAGAGCAACATTTTTCTCAGTGAATCTCCACAGTTCTGTAAAAGAAAAAAAAGCAAAGCATTCTTCCTGCTCCACTCCCCCCTGCAAGGGGGTGGTTACAAAAACTATCCACAGCTTGCAGGTATGTTTAAGGCTTAGGGTTTTAAGGTATGTAATAGAACTCACCTCTACAATTTCCACCTTTTGATTTTTAATTCCCAAAGTTAAAAGTAGCTGCAGACACAGAAGAAAACTGCACCAGTATAGCCTAATGGTGGGCATGTGTGCTAGTGCAATTTAACTTGCTGTGTTACTGTGGCAGAAATACTGAACTTGGTCTGAATGAAACATTAATAGAAGATTGTGTACGAAACTATCACACATGACTGGATGCTTCTGAGTACATGGTGTGGGAGTGCAAGGGACTGACATCTACAATGCAATGTGCTAGTGACTGAAATCAACTTTGTTTAAAATAAATACCATTTTCCCCTTCCATATGGTCTCCTGCTGAGTTTTGTGAAATTAATTTCATAGAAGGATCCAGGAGCAAGTGATTCTCATTCCAAAACAATTAGCACATGACTAGGGAACAAATCTGTCAGTACACCAGTCTGGAGACTAAACTTGAGGCCGTTCTCCTACGTTAGCTACTTTTAAAGAAAGTATTCTATAAACCATTTCTCTCACCCATTTAAGTCCCTGGGATCACTGCCATATTGCAGGCAGTGAAGCCTTGCTAAATCAGCAGGACAGGCTGTCACAAGATGTGATAGCACAGAATGGTGCTGCAGAGTGTTTTAAAATGTACAAACTTACTAATCAGGGGTGATATGCACAGATCTTGAATCCCTTTGCAAATTAGTAATATAAAAAGCACCATTCCTAGAAAGTCAACTGACATATTAATGAACCACTTTGAAAGCAAAAAATTACCCAAAATGCTGGCATGGACAATCATAAGAAACATACAAATTTGAGCATTTCAGAAGCTTTGTTCTTATTCCAAGATGCTTTAGATTGAAGATTCATTAAATCTCCTTTCTTCTTTCAAAGCAGTTTTGGTTTCACACAACATAAATATTTCCATAAGCCCTGGAATGAGTAAATAGGGATAAATTCTTTGTACTGGGGCAAGAGCATTGGAGATCCACAGGACACACCACTGAGCCCAAGCAGTTTCCAGGCAATTTCCAGTCCTCATCCATGATTTAAAGGAGACTTTTGATATGACAATGCTCTTTGCTTTTCTGTTTCTAAGCTCAGGTCTGCAGAAGCAGCCGAGTTCTGACATTTTCAAGAAATGATGAAAGGCATTGCATTTGCATAGATACCCAAGGATATTTGCTTTAGAAGGGAAACAGATTTGGGAGACAAGGAAAAAGATGACAACGTATTCAGCAGCTTATATAATTTCTGGTAACTTCAGCATGATCAAGAGCTAAAACTAGGTGTCTATTCTTACTTGTTGTGTACTTCTGAATAAATGCTGACCAAAGACACCACAGTGAAATGGTAAGTTTTCCTTCCTATTTGTTTTTGATTTGGAGGAGCACCTAAACAGTATATGACCTAGGAGGAAGAGGAGTTGAAAGAGGAGAGCATATACACAATTCACTCTTTTTTTTCATTTTATTGCTCTGAAGCCATTAATGCACCTCCTCCATTTGTTGTGGCGAGCTTAGCTAAACTTCAAATAAAGAGCATAAAAACGTGTTGTTGTATCTCTCAGCACCTGTGCCCACACACGCTGTACACTTGGCACTACTGTGGAGGCTGTCACCCTGACACAGGTGGCTGAAAAACTGGCTTGAAGCGTGACCCTAGCCCATCACAGCCGTGGGCACAGGCATGTGTAAGAAACATGTCTTAGCTCAGAGACAGCAGCTCACGGCCCAGCTCCGAGCAAAGTCTGCCTGCGGCAGCTACAAAGAGCCCTGGCTATGAAAAGCCCTGCCCTCTTTTGGAAAGGGAACCTACCTCCTATGATCAAAGGCTGGAGAGCACAGCTAAACTGCAGGGACTGGCAGATGCAACTGGGAAAACCTTTCCTCTTTAAATCCATTTACTTTTTCCATTAGAGAGAGCAACGCCTATGTAACTGTTCTGCAGAAAAGTCCATGGAGATTTTCTGATTATCCTTTTAGTAACTTACAAGACAATCAACATCCAATTTAGCCAGACTTCTAGCAGCCACTCAGTTGTCTCCTTACACAACTTCGTCCAGCCATGTTATGCCCTAAAACGAGGGAATGAAGTTTTAGGTGATTAGGAAGGATCATACCAGGGTACCATTAACATACTGTCTGTTTCAAAGCCAAAAAGGAAGCACAATAGTCACCACTCCACCTTCCCTTCCCTACACACTCTGACGGGAACTAAACAGTGCTGTTTACAGTGTTACAGCATGAAGCCAATCTGCTCAGCAGAGCAGAAAACTGCGTTATGTGCCTTCTCTTCCAAATTCCCCTGGTACTTGATGCCTACCCTACCTGCCCTCCAGGTGAAGGTCTAGTGAATGGAAGTCGTGTCCAGATTATGGGATTCCAAAGGGAAAAAAATTACATGACAGTTAGGACCCTAGAAGGAACTGTGCACCAGTCTAATGCCAGAAGGTTCCCTACTTCTCACTCCCCTCACCCTGATCCTAGTCCTAACCTAACCCTAGGCCTGGGCTAAGATTTCTGCCCTGGGACAGGTTAACTCTCCAGGTGTCCATTGCTGACGTGAGAATCCTGGCAAGAAAGCCTCACTAGGACAACCCAAACCACTTTGAAGAGTGTGTGATTAAGTGACCTCACACATGGCTGGTGGCAATCTTGTATCATGGAAATTTTTCAGTATACAGGCACTGGCCTGTGAGGCCCAAATATCATGTCTTTAGTAATGCATCATAGGTAGCAAAGAAAGAACATGGCAAAGGGGAAAAGCAAAGGGAAGAATGAACAAACTGTGCCCTGGGCTTCTCCTTGCTCTCAGACACTTTTAGGTTCAACTGTGAGAAAGGCAATAATTTTGTTTGCTACAAAAAGCCTTTTTCCTCATACTTCAGATGTACCAAGCATTGTCAGGACAGACCTAGAAGTGAAGCCATCTGAAAAAGCCCATAGGTATCCAGTGCTAAGCACCGGAAGGAAACATGGCATCTTCTCCTGTTTGCTGCGAGAGGGTCCTGACTGATGCTCCTGAGGCCCGTTCCACCAGCACCCCCATCTCCTGCAGGCACCTTCCGACCCGCACTGCTTGGGCTGGCGCAGCACCAGGCTCACAGGAGACGCTGCACCCCCACAGCTCGCCCTTGCCATGGCCAAACAAATAGACGAAAACAACTTAAAGCCGGCCTGAACACATCACCTATAGCTGCCGCCCTAGCCTCTTCCCATTGCAAAGCAAAAAAACAAAAAGAAACCCTTCCAGGGAACGGAGCCAGCGGCGCGGGAAAACAAAAGTTCATCAGGAGGCCACGAGGCCAGGTCGCGAGAAGGGCCGGACTGGTGTCACCGCGGAGGCAGCACCGCGGACTCTCGGGGACAGCCCGGCTGCCGCGGGCCGGGCGCAGGATGTGAGCTCACGGCACCGCCCCTTCCCCGCCCGCCCGGCGGTGCCGGTTCCGCCGCCCCGACTCCCGCCTCGCTCCCTCTCACCGCCTCCGGGGCCGGAGGTCCCGGCTCCGCCTGGGCCGGTGAGTGCTGCGGGGGACCCGCGCCCCTGGGGCCGGCCCGGGTGGCCGGGCCTGGGCAGCGGCGGCGGCCGGACCCGCTCGGGGCGGGGAGCGCGGCCCGTGGGCCCGGGCAGCGGGGCGGACCCGGGGCTGCGTGAGATCCGCGCTGTGTTTGTCCGCAGGCAGACGCGGGAGAGCCCCGGCGCGGTGCCCTCGGCCGGAGGAGGTGCCGCCATGGGGAACCAGCTGGCTGGCATCGCCCCCTCGCAGATCCTCTCGGTGGACAGCTACTTCTCGGACATCCACGACTTCGAGTACGACAAGAGCCTGGGCAGCACCCGCTTCTTCAAGGTGGCCCGAGCCAAGCACCGGGAGGGGCTGGTGGTGGTGAAGGTGTTTGCCATTCAGGATCCCACTTTACCCCTGACGAGCTACAAGCAGGAGCTGGAGGAGCTGAAGATAAGGTTACACTCGGCACAGAATTGCCTCCCCTTCCAGAAAGCCACCCTGTCCGAGAAGGCCGCCATGCTTTTCAGACAGTATGTACGGGACAACCTTTATGACCGAATTAGTACCAGGCCATTCCTGAACAACATTGAGAAAAGGTGGATCGCTTTCCAGATCCTCACTGCGGTGGACCAAGCGCACAAATCTGGAGTCCGCCATGGTGATATTAAAACAGAGAACATCATGGTGACCAGCTGGAACTGGGTTCTTCTAACTGACTTTGCTAGTTTTAAACCAACTTACCTTCCTGAAGACAATCCTGCTGACTTCAATTATTTCTTTGACACATCCCGGAGGAGAACGTGTTACATAGCTCCTGAGCGCTTTGTTGATGGCAGCATGTTTGCCACGGAGCTGGAAAACATGCGGGACCCTTCCACTCCTTTGGTAGACTTGGCAAATAGCAATCAGCGAACAAGAGGGGAGTTAAAACGTGCAATGGATATCTTTTCTGCAGGTACTTGGAGCTATCAGGTGTTGTTTCTGACTAATGCAGTGCAGAAGAGCTTAACTGGGGTTTTTTGATTCCTTTTTTTTTTTACAGCGGCCTTGGAGAACAGCATGTTAAAAACTTGTGTATTTTAAGCATAAAGACCCAAACCTTTTTCATTCACAGAAAAATATAAAGACAACATAGTAGGCTACATAATTGAAGTGTATCGCTATTATCTGAGGAGAGAAATCACAAACTATTCTTTTATGGCTCAGCTGTGCTCCAGGAAAAAGGTGGTTCTTCAAAGCACAGTCCATCATGTTCTATTAGCAGAGAAGCATGTGCCTCATGGGGCCTGAGAGGAGCAACCAGTCAGTGGTCCAGTTCTGGGGGGACTGACACAGCTTTCAGGGTAATTTGGCAATACTGGCTCTAGAAACCCCTTCTTGTTTTCTTTTCCCCACAGGCACAAAGTGGGAGCAAAGTCCTGTTATGGTCCCACTCACAAATACTTGTTAGAGTTTGACTGCAGGAGACTGCCTTCACTCTTGGCCTTGTCTTGAAAGTCATGAGTTTAGCCCTTGGTTTTTTGCAGTTTTTTAAAGTGATTCAAAATATGAATTTCAAGGAAATGGTTACTTCATTTTACAAGTTGCTCTTACAGCCAGACTTCCAGGACTGCTCCACTGATAAAGCAGACTATTGGGAGCAAACTGCAGGAGCAGGTTCTTTGCAGAGAGACTTGGGTCATGTACACAACACTGGGGGTCTGTTTTTGGCAGTCATGTGTGAGTGAACAAATGCTGTCTCTCAGCATGAGATGTGGGAACAGAAGTTATTTCTTTACCTTCTGTAAAAGGGCTGCTTAATTTTGACCTACTACCCGATCCATGCTGACTTACCACACTCTTCTTCCACATGACAGTGATGTGGGTTCCTTTTCTAGTGATGGATTTTTCAGCTGGCAGGTGGCTGAAGTCACTGCGTCATGTTTTCTAATTGGAAACTCTTCTGCTGTTGACATGCTTGAAATAAATTACTTGGAACATATTTCAGGGATCAAGTATAAAAGCCAGGTTTTGGAGCTTGAGATATTATCTCCTTTCTGCAAATTAATTTGGCAACTCATTTGCCTTATTTTTAATCAAGCAAAGACTTGTTTAGGGTTTGTTCTTGTCTGCATGTAGAAAACAAAGTGTCTGTTTATAATCCTCTGACATCTTTGACTTCTTTTTTTCTTTCTGTCCCAGGTTGTGTAATAGCAGAACTCTTCACAGAAGGTGTACCCTTGTTTGATTTATCTCAGCTTTTGGCTTACAGAAATGGCCTCTTTTCCCCTGATCAAGTCCTAAACAAAATTGAGGACCACAGTATCAGAGAACTGGTAAGGATGGACTACAGAATTAGAACCATCTGTGTGTTCTGTTTGCAGTTTATTTCACCTACTTTGGTGACAGATTGCTTATTGTTTGGGTTTGGGTTTTGATGTTTTTGTGTCACAAATATCTAAACCTTTGATCTTTCTCTCCCGCTCCCTCTTACTTCTGCCTTTCTCAAGGTCACTCAGATGATCCATCGAGAGCCAGATAAACGTTTAGCAGCTGAAGATTATTTGAAACAGCAACGTAACAATGCATTTCCTGAAATATTTTACACTTTCCTTCAGCCTTACATGGCCCAGTTTGCCAAGGAAACGTTTGTGTCAGCGGATGAGCGTATATTGGTCATACGTAAAGATCTGGACAACATCATTCACAATCTCTGTGGGCACGATCGCACAGAGAAGGCCGAGGGAGAGACAAAAGAGAATGGGCTGGTTATTCTAGTGTCTGTGATAACTTCCTGTTTACAGACTCTCAAGTACTGTGATTCAAAACTTGCTGCTTTGGAGCTGATTCTTCATTTAGCACCAAGATTAAGTGTAGAGATTCTTCTGGATCGTATTACTCCTTATCTGTTACATTTCAGCAATGACTCTGTGCCCAGGGTGAGGGCAGAATCGGTGAGGACATTAACTAAAGTTCTTGCTCTCGTCAAAGAGGTGCCACGCAATGATATTAACATTTACCCAGAATACATTCTGCCAGGCATTGCACACTTGGCCCAGGATGAAGCCACCATCGTCAGACTTGCATATGCTGGTAAGAGGACATCCAGTCAGAAGTCCAAATCTTGAGCTTTTCTGTATTCTCTTAACTGTTTCTGTCAGTAAAACTCCCCAGAAGTCTCTGAAGTGACTGCAGGCAATGACTCTTGTACTCACATTTCATTAGCTCTGATTGTTTCCCTAAAATGGCCTGATGGAACTGAAAGCATCAGTGTGTTGCTGGGCTGCAGAGCTGTTTTCCAGCAAAATGAAATTTGATATGCAGGGGCTGAAATTAGATTATTTGCTCTGTAATAGACTGGCTTATACTGTAACAGATGTTTTCTTTAGATGTTATTCAGATGTGTGTGTTGTGCACAGTTCAGGAAGAACTGTCCATGTTTGTTATTTACTATGTACCCTTATTTGCAATGACTAGCACATTTTCAGGTGTGTTGTTTTAGTTTTAGGGTTTGGGTTTTTTTAGTCATAAATGAAGTTTTCAGTTGAAAATGTCTCAGGTTATATTTTTCTTCTGTTTACTAAGTAAATTGATAAAACTACTTATTGAAGACTTTGTATACCTAATGAATAGAACCAATTGCTAGCGGTCACCGTGATCAATTTAAATTTCAAATCCATCGATGTATTTAAAGGTAGTCTAACTGAGTTGACGTCTGTTACTATAGTACACTTCTGCAAGTGGTCAGACTGGTGACTTAAGAGGATTTGGTCTGGGCTGTGGTCAGGCTCCATTGGCGTGTTGCTGTTGTTTTGGATGACACTCAGAACGGCTGCATAAGTGGGACTTCTGCCTTGACGTTACTGTTCCTGTGCCAGCAGTGGCCTGACCCATATATTGCAGCCTGAGTTGCTTCAGCAGCTTCCAAACGGTGCAGAACTGTGCCAAATCGTCTGGATAGATACACTGACAACTGTTCTAATAGTGGATTCCAGGGTAACAAGTTGTTGTTCCCTAGGATACAAGTCTTGGTGTGGTGGTTTGTTGTTATTTTGCTGCAGTCTACTATGTGGCAATGTTAGTTAATTCAGGCTATTTGGCCTTTACATTCTATCGAGTTACTTAGTCACTAAACTGACATTAAACATCATTTAGGGCTAGTTCTAAAAGAATTAAATTAGCCTTTGTTACACCTAATATGATTAGGATTTTTCCACTTGTTTACATTACAAAAATATTGTGTGATTTGATGTACTTGGTAGCTTTGCTGGGAGTCTACAGAAGTGGGTTGACCAGAGCATCCTGTGTAATTTCAGTCCTGTTTGGCCATCATGACTGGTGTTGTTGGTGACTATAATCTCTCTTCAGGGGGATCATCAGACTGATGTAAATTGGCAAAGTAGAACAATTCTTAACCAAAATGTTTTCCTTTGCAGAAAACATAGCATTATTGGCAGAAACAGCTCTGAGATTTCTGGAGTTAGTACAGCTGAAAAATCTGAATATGGAAAATGAACCAAATGGTGAAGAAATGGATGAAACATCTCACCCTAGTGATAACTATGACACAGGTAATGTCACTTTTTGCCTGCTTATAATAGCAAATCATGGGCCAAAGCTTCTAGGTAGCACTGATGTATCTCATCTCTCAAAGCTTAGCCTTCCTATTAAATGGGAAGAATGTTTTGCCTTGACCAGTGTCGAAGTATGAGTGTTACAGCTTCATGCAGAGACAGACCTCTCTGCTCTGAATGTTGTGAGAGACAAAAAGGTATATAAATTAGCATATTTTTCTTCTCCAGAGGTCCTCAAGGTATTTGGCTGTGGTGCTGGCTGGCTGGTTACATATCCAGCTTCATTTCCAGCTTGTCTCATAAACAAGTCAAAAACACTTGCAAAGCAAGCTGCAAAAACACACCTGTGTTCCAAATACTGCTTCTATTGGAGTGGGAAGGAGCATTAGCTTTGGAAAACCTGTCAAATTCTAGCATAGTCATTGTACTGTGTTTTTCAGTCATTCTTCCTTTTCTGTCCCTGTGCCTCCCATTTCTTGTCTGGCAAAACTGAATGTGTGGATGCCATTTGGCAGTAACAGTACTGTAACTTTGTATTATAACTAGTGCAGGGAATGAGTTAAAATCCTAAGAATGATTTTCTTTTCCTTTCCCTTCGGACACATGGTAATAAGTGACCTGTGTGTCATTTGCAGTGCCTTTTAGTGTTGCAGAAATTCCCAGAATAATGCTGGGCAAGTCTTCCTAGCTGGGAAGAGTTTGTGGTTAAGAACAGTCATTTCTCTTCTGGGCTAAGTAGATCAGTCTGTAACTAATCAGAGTTGGTAAACATCCTGCACATATTCCGTTTTGGGGAAAAGGCAATTATCTCTTAAGTAGCTGCAGGATGATACTTTAAATTAAAACAGGAATGAATCTACTAAAACCAAATATGAAAGATCCTCTTCAAATTCCTTCACGTAAGGCATGGTGTACCCAGAATTGCTGAGGAGTGAGAGAGGAAGTTCCATCCTATGGGCTTTGTTTCTAAGAAATGCTGTCTCCTATCCCTTGAGATAGCTTGGAGATGAAGGAAATAACACAAGGAAGAAAGAAGCTTGAGTAGTTCTGTTCTTTTCACCCTTTTAGAAACCAAAGATGAAAAATTTGAACCCAGGAGGCAGGTTTTTCATGTGACTGATAGACAGGGTCATGATAGACAGCAAATTAGCTGGGCGTTTGACTGCAGGCAAATGATAATCACCCCTCAAAACTGGTGCAGCCGTAGCTGAAATTTTTGTGTTGCTTGTTTGCAACATTCTGCCTTGTCATTTTCATATGCAGTGCATTACCAATCTGTTATTTCCATTTAATAGAATTTTTTTTAATTGTGTCATGAAGTAGAAGCCATAGGCAAGGTCATCTTCAAATTTTTCATCAGTACTGTTAGGTTAACTGCAGGAATGTAATGAAACTGGAAGCACTCACTTTTTCAAGTGTTCTTATATTCCTCTCTGTATGATTAATGAAGTGAATCTATCTACCTAATTAAAAACATACTCTTGAACTGTTGTCAGTTCACAAATTTTGAAATTTATAGTCAGATAAACATATCAAAC
Organism: Nicator chloris; assembly: GCA_013400495.1. Classification (NCBI taxonomy): domain Eukaryota; kingdom Metazoa; phylum Chordata; class Aves; order Passeriformes; family Pycnonotidae; genus Nicator; species Nicator chloris. The sequence goes on along the minus strand of WAAE01020349.1, from coordinate 16,169 downwards.
CAAAAGTGCCTCAAAGCTTTTCGTTTCCTGTGGTAACATTGCTGCTGACTCATTCTGATGCTTCTTCACATCTGCATATTACCTATATGTATGAGTGGAATCATCTTAGTGGAAGTTGCAACAAGTTTAGAATCAATTGATCTGGGTAAAAATGTCTCTCATTTCTCTACTCTTTCGCTCTGTCACCGCCTCATGCTTAGCCTGATGTCTTTGGTAAGCCCTTGTTGGAACTGTTGAGGTTCTGTTCTGTTGCATTGCCAATTTTCCCAAGTGGGCTGGTAGGTTGTTTGGGATGACCTGGCACTGTAACTCCTTTAGCAGCACGTGGTACACGTGCACAGGCTGTTTCTCCTCGGCCAAAGTGTTCGTCTTGTTGTCCCTTGCAGAGTTGCAAGCCTTGCATGAAATGGTCCAGCAGAAAGTTGTGACTTTGCTGAGTGACCCAGAGAATATTGTGAAACAAACGCTGATGGAAAATGGAATAACACGTCTGTGTGTCTTTTTTGGACGTCAAAAAGCCAATGATGTTCTTCTGTCTCATATGATCACTTTCTTAAATGACAAGAATGACTGGCATCTTCGAGGAGCTTTCTTTGACAGCATTGTTGGTAAGTGTTTGGTTTCGGCCAAACAGAGTGGAAAGAAAATAATGTAAATGAATTACCAGTTTCCAGGATTTGAAAAAATAAGTCATATAAAAGTCCTTTCTTAAAGATTTCTAGACTTCATAAGAAAAAGTTTTCTGAATTATTGGGTGGAAATGTGTCTTTAGGGAATGAAGATGAAACAATGTAGATACAAATGTATACTTCTTTTAGTCCAAGTATTTAATACAAATGAGACTGAGGCATTTAAGTCTAGGGTAAGTTAACATTAAACAATTGGAATTTAAATGCTTTTGAGTCTCTGCTACAGCCACTAACTTAAAAAGCTAAATTATGGCAAGTGATTACTAGGATTTCTGCAAGCTCTATAGATGCATCACGTCACATGCACACATGGTCCCATTCACTTCAGGAGATCTGTTCATATGATAAAAACTTGGCATTGGTATATGCTAAAGTTATAACTTGAAAAGTTTCTTTACTGCCTTAAAACCTCACCTAAAGATTCCTGTCACTTCAGACTACTTCATAACAATTTAAAAAATCTTACCAGTATGACATCAGCTGTTAAGTATATCTAATGGTCCGTGTGTGTTGGAAATCCACATGACCATTGCTGAGAGTCACTGCTTAGGATTTGTGGGTCAAGAAAACTTTCCCAGCTGCAGTTCCTGAGAGCAAAAGTGGTGCTTCAGATGGGTAGCAAGAAAAACAATCATGATCAAACTTTCAGTCAGGGCATTATGCTAGCTACACATTCCATTTTGACTGGAAGCCACAAAATGCTGTGCTGGCAAACTGCCAAGAGGTGATATTGATAACTTATCAGAAATTGTTTGGAAGGAGCAATGGAGCAGCCAAAGCACAGGTCAGTGTCCTGACTTCTTGCAAAAGACATAGAGAGACGTGTGAGGCAATTAAGACTAAAAGTGAAGACATGTAGCCTATATTTTTATCTCTTCTCCCAGTATCCATTCGAAATATCCACAGAAAAATTCAGATTAAGTTCTAAAGTTATGTTTTTAATTTACTTCAAGCATTTTCATGTCTTTAAAACTGAGCTCTCTAACTACTTCAAGCATTTGCACGTCTTTAAAACTGAGCTTTAAAACTGACCTCTCTTACTTAAGTAAGTGGAAGCAGTGCTGCCTGTGGCTGTGAGCAGATGCCTTTCTGTAGCAGTGGCACTGTGAGGGGATTTCTCTTACCTGTGCTATTTCTCTCTTCTTCCTCCCTTTTAGCAAAGAGTTGCAAAGTCCAGCATTAAGACATGAGCAAGTATATTGATTATTACCTTATTAGATTAGAAGTGATAAAGTTATTTTATGTTTGCTGTCAATTCTGATAGGAAGACATAGAGTTTTCTGATGTTTATCAATTCGTTTTGGTTTTTTATGTGTTATTTTTATGTTTCAGGTGTTGCTGCTTATGTTGGCTGGCAAAGCTCATCAATCCTCAAACCTCTGCTTCAGCAAGGTCTCAGTGATGCTGAAGAATTTGTCATTTATAAAGCCCTCAATGCTCTTACTTGTATGTGCCAGCTGGGGCTCTTGCAAAAGCCCCATATTTATGAGTTTGCTTGTGATATTGGTAAGTTGGAATACTGGAGAGTACCCTGTTTTCTTAGTAAAGAAAAGAAATCTCAATACTACTTAAAGCTACAGTGTCAGCTTAGGTGTCCAGAATAGAAACCTGTAGTTCTGTTTTAAAATATAAACAAAATTGTGGTAAGGACCTACTGCTAGTTGAACCATGTTAGTGCTCAGGACCCTAAAATAATAGTTTTGGTGGAACAAACTGGAAGCATCTTTTTGGATTTTATATAGGGCAGCAGCAAAAAACACTCAGTCCAAACACTTTCTGTCTTAAGATCTTTCCTTGGTCTACATGGCAACCTGCTGTAAAGAAAAAATCCTGGTCACTTCTGGTAGTCCATCAGGCACATAATTTGCAAACACTTACATATTAGCCTTTGAAGATGAGAGAATTCAGACAGTCGTGATCCTTTCTTATTCTAACACCATAAAACCCCACTAACTCAATACACCCTTGGTTACAGAGTTGGTCTCTCCTTCCTGATCAGGCTTATCAATTTAATTTACATGTGCCCAAAATTTAATAGGTATTTATTTAAAAAAAAAAAAAAGCCAAATTATCTTTTGAGATGTAGTCTGCTTCTTCTTAATGTCGTAGCTTTTCAAATGCACTCAGAATTTGGGGCAGATGATCTGTGATTATGTCTCATGACTGAATGTAGTGCCTTGACAACAACTTCTTAAAGCCCACATAGTTAGGGAGACTTCTGAGTCTCGTAATCTTAGAATGTAAGTAGTGGGTCTTCAAGGAAGAGTAATTGTTAGAATGTGGTTGAGATTAATTTTCAGATTATTGCAAATCTGTAGTTGATAATTAGGGATTGAAATGAACAAATAAGGAAAATATGCTTTTTGACAAGAGCAAGGAAATTGAGCAGCATGAGTACAGTGAAATCCATGAAATAATTTCCTCCGTATGAATGTTTTAACCTTGGTGCTCTGGAGGAGAGAAGGCTCAGTTTGGAAGTAATTCTGTTAGAAGGAAATGACATCACAGGCTGCCATATGCAGAATGATCTCCTCTCTCCTATATGAATGATATATTTTAACAGCCTATTTTTCTTTCAGCACCATTCCTGTGTCACCCTAATCTTTGGATATGTTATGGTGCAGTTGGATTTATCACTGTGGTGGCACAGTATTTGAATATTGCTGATGTCTACTGCAAGCTAATGCCATATCTCCATCCTTTTATCACACAACCAATAATACAGGTAATATTTCCAATAATATTAATGTGAATATGTCTGGACTAGCCATGATTTTTAAGTTTGTTTTGGCCATGGTCCTGGCTATAAGGACTATATATACTTTTTTTTCAATTAAGATTACAGGCAATTATAGATTTTTTGATCTCTGCTGTCAGATTTACAGAATGGCTTTTGCTTTCCGTGTTTTAAAGACTGTTGTCTCAAATTTGTTGCAAAATGCAAAACATTTTACAAAGCCTAAAATCAACAGGTATGTTTTTCGTTTAAGACTTTTCTGCTTTGTGTTTAGTCAAACTCTTGCAATATTGTGCTAGTTTATAGGAGTCTAAAAGGCATGAAAAGTTGGCTGTGAAACAAGTGAGTTTATGTTCTGTGCTTTCATCTACAAGAACAGTCTGTTAGGTAATGATTACCATGCTTGTGATTTCACCAGCACCACTCCTGTGTTGTGGTGCTTTGCCAAGGGTCGGGGCACAATACTCAGCATGAATGAATGAAGTAATTTACTGTCAGTGCATGTCCAGGAATGACCTGCATGATGCTGGTAGTCATATAGGCATCTTTGAATACAACTTCAGGACCTGTAGACTGCATCTCTCAGGTGTTTCAGTAGATAGATAAGAAATAATTGCAGTATGTACATTGAGAAATGCATCCTGTGTTTAACATTTTGTTGTAAACCTTGCTGATGGGAACTTCACTGTAATAACATTTTTCCTTATTTGCATGTTCTTTGTGCTGTGTTTTAGGCATTGATTGATAAACTTGTCTTGTTCTCTTCCTGCACCATATTAGTATATAAATCTTTTCTTCTTCATCTCTAGTATATAAATCTTTTCTTTGCTATGCAACACTATATTTAGCAAGCACATAGTGGGTAACATTGTTAGATTGTAATGTTAAGTCCTCACTCTGGACTAATTTTGGAGTTGTTTTTCATGTAGACAGCAAGCTATGAGAAGCACTTTATAGGAAAGAGGGAAAGAGAATGGAGAAAGTCTGACATGACCAACACAGATCTTATTTTCAAGAAAGGAGACAAGTTGAACCTAGATGATTTGTACAAGTTATATGGATATCATCATGTTGACTGGTCTGTTGTTTTGAATTGCAGGTAGACAAAGAAATAGTCCTGTTAAGCGTACTTAAGGAGCCTGTCAGCCGTTCCATATTTGATTATGTCTTAAGATCAAAGGACATCACAAGCCTCTTCCGACACCTTCACTTGCGTCAAAAGAAGAGAACTGGAGCTCTCTCTGAGTGCCCACCCCCAGAGGACCCTGCCATTGCACAGCTGTTGAAGAAGCTTCTTTCACAAGTAATTGGGTTTTATTTGTAATTTAAAAGTCAGGCTTGAGACTCTTGGACTCTGTACACCTCCACAAATCCTGACCTTGCAGTTACTGCTGTGAGGAACTCCCAGTCTGAGGTTCTGATCCTCCAAGCCGTTAACTTCACTGATTTCGGTATATGCTTGTGGGACAAGCTGTTCAGAACTTGAGGATTTTTAAAAGATCTGCCAGATATAGAGACATACAAATACCACCTAAGTCTTTAAAAAATGGCTGTAAGTCTCAAATGTCTGATGCATCTGTGATGTGGCCGCATTACAGAGCATTGCTGGATTAAGTGCATTGTGCTGGATAAAGGAGTATGTATTTGTCAAAGTGCTAGACATGTGTGCCAAAAGCAAATGGAGCTGGAAAGCCTTGAGGCTTATGTGTGAAGAGGGGAACACAAAGAATCACCCACTCAAAGTAGTGAGAACTGGGAAGAGAAAGGACTGTAGCTATGTGGGGGTTTTTTCCTCTGTATGGCTTGTGGGCTGTAAGCATGGTCTAGGTGGCAGCTAAGCAGATTGCACCAGGTAGAGATCCAGCATTAAATTCTGTTCTGCTCTTTCACTTTTCCTTGCCCCATTCCTTAGGAGGAAAGATATTCTTACACTGCAGAAGCTTACCTTATGTTTTGTATGAGCAATGGACAGATGCTTTGAATTCTGGGGATGTGCTCTTCTGCACTTCTGAGCCAGTCATTAATTTTACTGCTTCTTAAATCTTCATGCATTGATGCCTATTATTGTTGAAAGAAAGTAATATTACCTTTTCTTTTATTCTGTAGGGGATGACTGAGGAGGAAGAAGACAAACTGTTAGCACTGAAGGACTTCATGTTAAAATCTAATAAAGCTAAAGCCAATATTGTGGATCAGAGCCACCTGCATGACAGCAGTCACAAAGGGGTGATTGACTTGTCAGCTCTGGGAATTACTGGGAGACAAGTGGATCTTGTTAAAACAAAGCAGGATTCTGATGACAAACGTGGTTAGTATATTTTGTGATCTATATAGTTGAAGTATAGCCTTCCTTTCAGGGTGTTCTCAGTAAATCAGCCTACATGGCTATCACCATCCTCACTGAGTTTGCAATAGAAAAATTACTGCTTCTGTTTGAAATGTGAGGTGATGAAATGTTCTCTGATCATTGAAAATTTGGGATTATTTTTTTTCCCCTGAGAATATTTTAAGTTATTTTGACTGCATGTGCAGTTGTTAAACTGATTGTGACAAACAGGGCTCTAGTGACTCATGGCAACAGTATAAGTGTTGAAGGCTACATATCTGCTGTTTCCTCTCAACAAGTGCTAAGCTCTTTAACTGTGAAAATGCTGTGTGTTTTCTTGAGGTAGCCTGAAGAAAACTGAAAACTCCTCAGCCTGGTACTGAGGAGCTGCCAATTGTTGCTCACCCAAGTACATGCTTTTTTGCCCTAGGGTTCTTCAGCTTCTCATCCACTCCCATTTCACTTTCTTTTACCTGCTCTTCTTTCATCTCAAAAAACCTCTTGCATTTCCTTGTTCAGATGTGAAATGCACTTGCTGCTAACTATTCTAGTTCTCTGTATCCTCAAAATTCTTCTTTACCAGTTTGAGCCTCCTCTTTAGTCTCTCAAGCTTGTAATTCCCTCCTCTGTTACATCACTGGTAGATTCTGTGTTTTCACATATAAAAATACAGAACTATCTGTAAAGCCTATAACTATTAGCATCTTATTTCCAATTTTTTGCATATAATTGGAAAGTACAGAAGTATAGGATTTTTCATTTTTTGCATCCTTGAATCATTAGTCAACATGATTTAAAACTTAGTGTAGATGAAGTCTATATTTGAACAGCAAGTTCAAGTGTTGCATTTGTTTCACCCAAAGCTGTTACCCTTGAAGTCTTTATGCCTTTAACTTTTCTTCACTGACTTTGTCCAAATTTAATTTGTGCCATGTTTTTCACTTTCTGTCTATATTTTACAGTTCTAAGTGACTCTAAAGGAATGCTGAAAATAAATAAATTTTCTATTTAAAGAGATAACATACTGGAATCTACAGGTGATGTGGCAACTATGATGGAAAACTGATTTTATTTGACACTAACAATGATTTGCGTACTGTGCTGTTACAAATCTATTCTTGATGGCCCTGCTCATTGCTGGGTGGTTGGACTAAATGTCCCAAACCCTTCCATGATCCTATAAGAAAAATGTATCATATGGTGGAGTCTAATCCTGCAGCCCTCTAGATGTAAGCTTTCCTTCCTGTGATTTATTACATGAGTCAGCTATAGGATCAAGAAGATGTGAACACACGTGGCAGGTGCTTTGTTTGGTTTCCCTCATGTCAGCTGATCATGTCATGATCATGTCAGCTGATCTCCACAACATAGCAGTAGGGTTTTCTCTGTACATAAATAACAATCTAGCATGTAAACATTAGATTTCCATGTAGTCTCAAAGTAATGACAATCCTGAGTGAATGTTGTCATGGTAATGTTGGGGGGTGTATTTTTTTTTCTTCTCCCGCCTCCTCCTTCCCTTCCTCCCTCCCTCGAAACTACATCTAGCTAGAAAGCATGTAAAGCAAGATTCAAATGTAAATGAGGAATGGAAAAGCATGTTTGGGTCCCTGGAACCAACAAACATCTCCCAGCCAGTATCCAAAGGACATGGGCAAACTACTGATCCTGAAGCCATCCAAGCTGGGAAACCACTTCGTTCAGAGTCCTCAGCTGGCATTTGTGCCACTTTGTCATCCTCTCCACAGGTATACCTGAAAAATACTGTGTTCTCATCTTAAACTGAAATGATTTAGTTGTTTTAAAACCAAATGGGACTGTAGGGTTGTGATGTTCTTACTTTGTTTGGAGGTTTTTGGACACTGGCCATGCTATTGGCTGGTGCCTTCTTCAGCAGAGTTGCTGATATTCAAGTTCTTATTTTTAAAGTAGGAACTGAGAGAGGACTGAAGTAAGTTTAGTCCCTTGAACAGAAGAGCTTCACTAACAAATAGATGCCTTGCAAAAGAGACTGGGCTTTGTGGATTAGACAATTATTATGTAAACTTTTCTGGCAGGGAAGACTTTTCCTCAAATTGCCTGCCCTGATACATGTTGTGAGGAGGAGATAGCAAGGTTTTAACTTGGAAATCACAGCAGCATTTAGACATCCTGTACCTGTAATACTTAGTACTGGTTAGAGAAGGATAGGCTGGGGGTTCTGCAGGCCATGGAGGCATCTCTTGACACTGAACACTCTGTTTGGCTTCTAGTTGGAGATTAACTTCTGCTAGCTTTAAATGGGTGTGTCTACCCTGAACTATACGGGAAACACTTCACACTTTGGTTTTTAAAGCCCAGTGTAAATGAATTTGAGAGCTTACCTTGAATTCTGTCAGTCTTGAGAGCAATAACTGCCTCTATAATAATCATATTAATGGATGTGCACAGCACATTTCAGTTTCTTTAGATAGAATACAGAACAGAGTAGGCAAACAGGGTAGAATAAGAGAATGGTTAATCTTTTATATAAATAATAATTTTCAGTATTTTTAATTGTCTTCATGCAATCATTATATTTTTAATGGTAATCCATTGCTAATTGAATCAATAAAAAAATACTTTTTCCATTTTTATTCACTGTGTGTGACCCAGAAATCTTATGAGGGGGATTTATCTGTGTGTAGAATTTAAGGTATATATTTTTAAGGGCTGATTTCTTACAGGCATCAGATGGAGCAGTTGTCCAGCCCAGGAAACCAACCCTGCAGGCCCTGAGCAGCACAATGTCCCCATCTGCACACCAACTGCGCATCACCACCTGCAAAACTGAGCTGCAGCAGCTGATCCAGCAGAAGAGAGAGCAGTGTAATGCAGAGAGACTTGCCAAACAGATGATGGAGAATGCTGAGTGGGAGAGCAAGCCCCCACCTCCAGGTACATCCA
>WAAE01020344.1:0-24474 GCA_013400495.1 Nicator chloris | reverse complement strand
TCCAACCTAGTGATTCTGTGACTTGTGGCTATCTGTGACTTAGTGCTAATGGATGGAATGAACAGAATAGCTAATATGTTTCACAGACCTTTCTTCTATTTGTACATGCGGGAACATGTATGTAGAAAAGTCACATGATTAACTAAATTGGAATCATATATAGATAATTTGCTTGTCTGTTTTAAGGCTGTGCTGGAAGGGAGAAATCTGTTGGATATCTGATCCTGTCTGTCATTATGTATTAGGTTCAAGTGTAGATCATTGTCTTTTATTTCCATCTAGATATTGAGGAAAGAAAATACTAATATTTTCTTTTGATGGGGTATAAAACTGAAAGACATACTGTGCCTTCAGAATATCTATTAAATACTCCTTTTAAATCATTATGACAAAATAAATTCAAATAATTAAGACTCAATTGGAGTTTCATCTAAATAACTATAAAGATAAACCAAAGAGAGGGGCCTAGGGCCCAAAATCAGGAAGTGGTCAGGTTTTGTAATCTCAATTCAAAATTACAGCAATCCCGTCTCAACTGGAAATTTCGCATGTGTTTGTATTTTATCTATCTATAGTGTTAGGTATAGCTAATATAGATAAATAACTATATTTAATTGGACTGGACCATCTTAACACCAGTGAATAGAAGGATTTCTCTTCACTCCCTTCACAGCTAATAAAGGGCAGGTTGGTGTACAGAATTCCAGAAAGCAGTTGAACTCATGTTCTATGAGTATCTTGGATCAAATTGTCTGCACTTTGGAGATGTTTGTTTCTTCTCACTGGCTACAAAATCAGCCAAACAGCTAAGGCAGACCTCTCTATTCATCTTCTCTAGCCAAGAGACACATGGGTTAGTACAAGTGATTAGTATTTAGTTTAAAACAGAAAAATACAGTTCCTGACATAATCTCATGTAGCAGGAACTAATGCAGGGACACCTTCCACTACATCAGGTTGCTTAAAGCTCCATCCAACCTGGCCTTAAGCACTTCCATGAATGGAACATGCACACTTTCTCTGGGCAACCTGTTCCAGTATCTCATAGTGAAGAACTACTTCCTCATAGCTCATCTAAATCGAGTCTTTTCAGTTTAAATGTTCCATAATCATTGGCTGGCTGTCCTCCTTTCCTAGATGATGAAGATTATACTAAAGATATAATCAACTCTGATGAAGGGAGATACATTGTTTAATTATGTTATAATGAAGATATAACTAAGTTTATCTGAGAAGGAACACATTTTGTTATTTTGTTTTCTTCTTGAAGTTTGAAACCTTGTTTTGCACTGCCAACATTTCAAAAGCTTTTCTTTATAGTCAAAAGTTAAGGAATTTTTTTTACTTGAAAGCTGCACTTCTCATATTTCTAAGACCTAGCCCTGTATGAAACAAATAGTAATATTTCCACAAGCAGCCACTTTGATTTCTTAGAGCTCAGTCATTAAGCTCTGGAAAATTAGAGGTCAAAATGCTAGAAGCAGAAGTAAGTAATGAAAACACAATGAAACATTGATATAAAACTACCCCAATAACTCACAAATAAGGAATTAAAATAAGTTTTATTTTAATTTCTCTTGTCTATTTGTGTTACAAAATTTTTGTGCATTTCTATTCAAAACATTCAAATAATCTGCATTTTATTAGATTCTAAAGCAACATGTTCTTATAAGATTAATTGTTCATTATAGAAACACTGCCTTCTATAGGTACCACATTTTAGAAATCAATTGCAACAAATGGATTTTTACAGTGTTTCAATTTGACAGATTATTTTTTAACATCCTCACATAAGCATTCTCTGCAGTACCCTGCATTATCCAAAATATCTCTTAATTTTGCAGCTAGGATTGCATTTAAATTGCATTTAAATCCTCAGAGATATACAAATTTCTTTGTTTACTGGCAAATATTCAGATTTATGCATTTAAACAAATTCCTAGGTTGGGGAAACCTTGAAGCAATTCCAAATCATCAATTTATGGCTGCTATAGCTTTGTAAATCCAAAGCTGGAAGTTCATTGAACAGAATTTTAATTTTCAGATAGAACTTTAATCTATTTTCAAAAGGTAAAACCCTCAGATCTACATGCAGGTTGGTAATTATGGCTGTTAATTAATTGTAATTATGATATGTCAGTTAATGATAAGTATTTACTTTGGACTGCATACAGTTCACCAGCATTCAATGTACTATTAAATGGTTCATACTAATCAACTGGAATTCTCACTTCCACACATTAATGATAACACTTTTCCTTCTAAGTCCAGGGATATAGAAGTTTAGTGATAGGAACTTGTATTTGTGAAACAAAGGAAAATTAAAAGATCTACCTGAGAATCACAATAGGCAACTGTGCTGCTGTTCAAGATCAGAACAAAATATTCTATATGTATTTATAGTAAGCAGTGACAGAAGGATAAATTCAGTGTTTTTCATGCTTGAATCTTTTATTTAGACCATTTGTATGTGTTTTACACTGTTACTTGCAGAAGCTCAGTATAATATGCCTTCAGATCACTCCTCAGTAACACTTTCACCTTTGGCTGATTGATTCCAGGAATTTTGCATTATACTAATTACATATTTAAGCAATAAAATGTTTTTATTTCAAAGGGTCATGATTTTTCATTTCATGTTGAATGAAATCTATAGCTGTGAGAATGAATGGAAATTCAGCAAGACTTGATAAAATGCATTCATGATTTGCCAATGTTGCCTTTATATCTAAAGCAAAGAAATTACATGGTTAGGTCTCTTTAGAACTGAAGTAATAAGTTACTAATCTTTGAAACAAGCCTTATAGAAAAAAATATAGATTGTGTTGTTTTGGGTAAAAAAGAAGACAGAAAAAAAAGAAAAACCAATGCTTGATTTTCTGTTTAGTAACTAAACAGTTTAATATTTTTATTTTTCTTTCCACTCAATTTTTTTACTCTAGGATTCTCTCCTTTTCTAAACAAAAGGTGGGAAGTGCAATTTTCATCTGTAAGTTGGAGCTCATGAGAGGTCAAAGAACTTTGTCAGATTATCAAGTTAGGATCAGACTTAATAAGAAGGGGGAAAAAAAAGAGGAAAACAAAAAAGGAAACCCCCAAACTCTCACAATTTTTATTTTTCAAGTGTGATATAATATGCAGATCAAGAACAATATTATTAGCATAAGCTAATAAATGGTTCTCTTTTACTGCATTCTCTTTGGGCAGGTAAAAGGTTCACAGATACAGAAAGGGCTAGGATTAGCTGGGATCATTAGCTTGTTTTGAAGCCTGAACACTCTAAAATATCTTAGAGAGGAAGATGTCTGGCAATTGTCATTGTCACATACAGCGAACCATTTATCAATGTTAATTTATCAATGTTATCCTCACGCAACATGGAAAAAAATCTTTTATTCTTCTATTATCAGCCTTTGCTGATCCTTGCAATCTTTGCAAAATATTAAATACTCCATTTGGATACAGCTAATAATAAAAATAGTTTAAAAATAATAAGATGTGTATGCATATATACCTCTCATCAGCATTATATGCTTATAAATCTGTAAAGCTTAGACATTTAAATAGGAAAAAAAACTTATTAAGTCTTCCAATATTGATCTTATTTCTAAGTTAAAAAGCAATTTGTTTATATATTTTCTTGTCACACCTGAATATTTCATCTTCATGTGGAGTCATCCTCCCTCCTCTCAGTTTCAGCTACACATTTAATTTCTCACGGCAATTATAAGAAATCTTCAGGGAGAATTCTTCCTCTCTTGCAATCAGTTCTTTTTTTTTGTTTTGGAAAGGTTTCTCTTACTAGATGTTGACAAATGTTCTTTTTTTTCTTGTGCCATTTTTTGTTGCAATCTACATAAACTATTTTTAAAAATGCAACTTACTGTATGCTCAAAAAAAGCACTAAAAACCTATTAATGAGTTTGGAGCCTGGATTTTGCATGAAAGCATATTCTATGCACTTTTTATTTAAACTTTTATTCCTAATCACCAGCTAAAATGACTAGAAAAGACATCTTGGGTAATCTATTTAAATCTCTTTGCACATGACAGATTTTTTCTCACTGCTAGTCTGTCTTCTGGAGGTGTATATGTGGGTGAAGACATAAACACATATAATATATACAGAAGTATAAATATTCTTACAATTTAATGTAATCCTCTGATAACTTTCTCTCTGGGCATAATTTAATTGCCAAATTTTTCTTAATGCAAAAAAAAAAAAATAGGGTCATATGTAGGTATCTTTTTTTGTCCATTCCAAGTCCAGTTATACTCCTCCTGCACTGTATACATGTTACCTCTCACTTTTAAAAACTTATGTTCAAACAGGATTCTAAGATATAGAGTATCTTCTCTTACATACAGAAACATGACTTCCTTTCCTTCCTCCTCAGCTCCATAAACTACTGTCCTTTAATCACCTAACAGGGAAAAGTTGTCACCTATCTGAGATCAACCTGCTCATGAGACTGCTGAGCTACTCTGAAGAATCAGGCGCTATCCTCAGTTTGCAAATGTGAATGAGGGAGTCCTACTCACAGAAGCAGTAGTCGCAAATTCCTGAATAGATATATCCATTAATGCCTTTGGTAGACAACCAAAGTAAGTCAGGAAGAAGTTTGTAAGGTTTCCCATTATCAGGAATGGCCAAAATTCTTATTAGAGGTTATATTATCGGCTTGGCAGGTACTCAGGGCATTTTTTCAGACACTAGAAAACTTATAGAGAATATGATTGTGAGTGGACAATCAACTGCCTGGGACTCTCAGTTCATCTCCCCAGCTTTCTACACATTTCAAGTGTTAATGACTGCAACTAATAAAACTACTTAACAAATGCAATTTTCATGTACTGTCTTGGAAGAGGACAGTAATCTTTTCTATTAAGCCTTTACTGAAATGCAAGTTTTGCTCAGCTGTAGGATAAAGCAGATTCAGAAAAGAAAATATTAATAAAAGAATACTCCTTTATTAATAGCAGTACTCACAGACTATTGGACTCGAATTCACTACTCACAGTTCAGAAGATTTCATTCTCTTGCATTTTCAATCCTTTTTATGAGCCTTTCATAATCTATGAACTCTATTTTAAAAATAACCAATCCATAAATTATGCAAATAGAGGGTATCATAAAAGAGCTCACTTAAAATTGCACAGCAAACTGTAATATAAGAATTTTGTAACTAGAGAAATTTTTATTTGTAAGTTAAATGCTCCAGTCATATATTGTTTGAAGCATAATATTTTTTTTTCTTTTAAAACTAAATATTAGAAATTTGAAGACCACAGAATCACAGAATGACTAGGTTGGAAGAGACCTGTAAGACTGAGTCCAACTAATGCCCTAACACCTCAATTAACCGTGGCACCGAGTGACATATCCAGTCTTTCTTTAAACACATCCAGGGACAATGACTCCACCACCTCCACGGGCAGATCATTCCAGAAATTTGTTATACTTTCCATGAAAAACTTTTTCTTAATAGGCAACCTATATTTCCCTTGACACAGCTTAAGACTATGTCCCCTCATTTTGTCACTTGCTGCCTGGAGAAAGAGACCAATCCCCATCTAACTACAACCACTTTTTAGGAACTTGTAGAGAGTGATAAGGTCACCTCTGAGTCTCCTTTTCTCCAGGCTAAACAACTCCAGCTCCCTCAGTCATTCCTCATTGGACTTGTGTTGTGAGCCCCTCACCAGCCTCGTTGCCTCCTCTGGGTACCCGCAAGCGTCTCAACGTCCTTCCTAAGCTGAGAGGCCCAGAGTTGGACACAGCACTCAAGGTGTGGCCTCACCAGTGCCAAGTACAGCGAAAGAATGACCTCCCTGGTCCTGCTGGCCACACTATTCCTGATACAGGCCAGGATGCCATTGGCCTTCTTGGCCACCAGGACACACTGCTGGCTCATGCTCAGACGCCTGTCGACCTGGTCCCTTTCTGCCTGGGCACTGTCCAGCCACACCGTCCCCAGCCTATAATGTTGCAGGGGCGTTTTTATGGCCAAAATGCTGGACTCAGTACTTGGACTTATTAAACAGCATCCTACAGGACTCTGCCCATCCATCCAACCATTACAGGTCTCTCTGCAGAGCCCTTCTACCTTCCAACAGATTTGAAATGCTCCCAGCTTTGTGTCGTCTGCAAATTTACTAATGAACGACGCAATGTCCTCATCCATGTTATCAATAAAAACATTGAACAGAACAGGCCCCAGCACAGATCCCTGAGGGACACCACTGGTGACTGGCCACCAGCTGGATGCAGCACCATTCACCACCACTCTCTGGGCCCGGCCATCCTGCCAGTTCTCAACCCAGCAAAGAGTGCTCCTGTCCAAGCCACGACGCTGCCAGCTTTTCCAGGAGTGTGCTGTGGGAGAGAATGTCAAAGGCCTTGCTGAAGTGCAAATAGACAACATCCACAGCCTTTCCCTCATCCACCAGGCGGGTCACTTGGTCATAAAAGTTGGTCAAACATGACCTATCCTTCCTAAACCCATGCTGGCTGAGTCTGATACCCTGGCCATCCTGTAAGTTCTGTATGACGGCACTCAGAATAAACTGTTCCATAACCTTACCGGGTACTGAGTTCAGGCTGACTGGCCTACCAGGATCCTCCTTCTCACTCTTTTTGTGAATGGGTGTTGCACTGGCCAGCTTCCAGTCATCTGGAACCTCCCCTGTGAGCCAGGCCTGTTGGTAAATGATGGAGAGTGATTTCTCAAGCTCATCTGCCAGCTCCCTCATCACCTTGGGATGGATCCCATTTGGTCCCATAGTTTTATGAATATCCAAGCATCTCAGCAGTTCTTTGACTGCCTCCTCCTGGATAACAGGGGGACCAATCTGCTCCCTGGCACCATGTACCACCCCAGGAGGACAGCTGTCCTGAGGACAAGTCGTCTTCCTACTAAAGACTGAGGCAAAGAAGGCATGAAGCACTTCCACCTTCTCCTCATCTGCAAATACTAAATTCTCTCCCTCATCCAACAAGGAGCAAAGGTTGGTCTTACCCTTCCTTTTATCATCAATATATTTGTAAAAACATTTTTATTATCCTTTACAAAAGTTGCCAATCTAATTTTGAACAGAGCTTTGGCTTCCGTAATTTTTTAATTACACTTGTAATAACAGTATTAGTGTCTATCAGGATAATACAGCAGTCAAGATTTATTTTTTAACTCCAAAAGTAATTTAGTGTTTAATCTAACGTGTCAACTTTGAGATGCTTTCATTGGTTTGTTGTTTAACCTCAAGCTTGAAGCCAAAGATATCCTCTGAAATCATAGAATCACAGGACCACAGAAAGGTTGAAGCTGGAAGACACCTTCTGGGGGTCAGCGGATTCAACACCCTTCCTAAGCAGGGACAACTAGAGCTGGTGTCCCAGGACCATTCTGGACAGCCTGCTTCAGGGATCAGTCACCCTCAGTAAAAACGTGTTTCCTGAAGTTCAACACATGCCTCTGTGTTACAAGTGAGGCTCATTGCCTCTATTCCTGTCACTGGACACCACTGAAGAGTCTGGCTCCCTCTTTAAACTCTCCCTTCAGGTGTTTGTACACACTGATGTTATCCCACAGACTCTAAACTGTCTCAGTCTTTCCTTAGATTGGAGGTATTCCAGTCCCTTAATCTTTTTAGCAGCACTTTGTTGGGTCTACTGAAGTAGGTCCAGACATCTCAGTCAAGGACTGGACTCAGTGCCATGTTAATGCTTAATAGAGAGGAAGAATCACCTCTCTTGACATGTTGGCAATGCTATTTATAATGCAGAATTAAATTCTTTCATAGTTGCATAACAAAAGAAAAAGAACTCAGATCATGAAAGGCACCCTCAGAGTGCTTTGCGTCATTTGTAAGATTTGTTCAAATTCACATAATAATATTTAATAAAACTTAAAAATAATGGTTTATTTTTCCTTCCACTTATTTTCATTTATGAAGAAATGATTTAAGCACAGTGTTTTGGAATGCTTCTGGTGAATAAAACCACTTTTTCTTTTTATGTATTATGGAAAAAAAAGTCTAGCCACAGCTATGAGAAGCACTAAATCATCTATTTCCAATAACAAAGGGATGCTGATATATGAAAGTAATTAATAATTTTCATGTCCAACATAAAGTATTGTCTAACAGTTGCAAAAGTTTTGTGCTTACTACCACAAAATTTTCCCTTGTCCTTCCAATCTCCTCAGCCTCTGCTGGTGGTTTAGTTCTCAATTATTCTTCTACCTCTTGTATTGGTTTGGTACAGCCTGGTGTTTGGTAGCAGGTGAGCCAGAAAGATGGCTCCTGTGGGAAGCTGCTGGAAGCTTCTACCATCCCTGATGGCTCTGAAGATGGACATGCTGCAGGCCAAGGCTAGGCCAATGAAAGAGGCTGGTAACAATGACATATTTAAGAACAAAATCAAAACAATGTCATGGGGTTTGCTTCTAGTGAGAGAAGAGGAGTAAGTGCGAATATGTGAGGGAAAACAATAACACCAAGGTCAGTGGAGAAGGAGGGGCAGGAGGTGCTTCAGGCACTGAAGCCAAGGTTCCCCTGCAGGCTGTGGTGAGAACCATCGTGAAGCAGCTGTGCCCCTGCAGCCCCTGGGGATCCACGGGGGATGCAGAGATCCACCCACAACCCACGAGGGAGGTGCCCATGTTGGACCGGGTGGATGCCTGGAAGAGGCTGTGATCCAGTGGGAGACCCGGTGGAGAGAGGGGCCTGCTTCCAGGCTGAAGCAGCCTGTCCTTGGAGGACTGCACCCTGTGGGAAGAGAGACCCATGCTGCAGCAGTTTTGGGAGGACTGTGTGCCCTCAGGAGGGGCTCACACTGCAGCAGGTGTGGTTTGACTGCTGCTCATGAGAGTGGACCCATGCCAGAGAAGCTCACGGAGAACTGTCTCCCACGAAGGATTCCTCTCCCTGAGCAGCAGAAGAAAATCTCAGTGATGAGCTGACCAAAACCCCCATGCCCTGTCTCCCTGCACTGATGCTGGGAAGGAGGGAGGTACTTGCGGGGACAAGGTGTTTTAAGGACTTATTTTAATTCTCATTATCTTCCTCTGATTCTGTTAGTATTAAATTTCACTTTGCAACAGAAGTTGAGCCTGTTTTGCCCTTGAAATATTTCTCTTGGTCCTTATCTCACTCAGGAGGCTTTTGTTAACTTTTTTTCCTTTTCCCTCCTTTGCCCATCTGTGGCAGCGGAGGGTGAGTGAGTGACTCTCGTGGGTGCTTGGTGTTTGGTCAGCATCAAACCATTACAGCTCTTCATTTTGGTTCCCCAGATCACAAGGTCTTTTTCTTCCCATTCCCTCTGTGTGCATCTTTCCTATCTGGTTGCTCCTATTTTCCCTGTGCTTCTTTATCTTCCCCCCATAGCTTCTCTCTTCTATTTTTTTTTTTTTGGTAGCTTCACTTAAATGCAGCCCCTTTTTTCATCTTGTTCAGTTGAACAAGTGGAGCAGTAATATTAGAAAGCTTCTGTAGTGTAGCATAGGATTAGAAAACCATCTTTTTATGCACTAAAAGCATAACAGGCTTTAAAAGTTTCAGTTTGGTAATGATTTTGGTGTGCTAAGAGCTGTGAGGGGATGAAGTGTGTTTAGCAAGGATCAAACCGTCTGAGAAGCAGTGGGACAAAAAGTCAGTCTCTACTGAACACATGCAAAACAAGTTTGGAGAAGTACACAGTGCTTTTGCTAATGACTGTAGTGCTTTGTCAGAGCACCACAGAATATTCTGACTTAGAAGGATCATCATCCATTAACAAGGATCATCGAGTCCAATTCTTAAAGGAATAGCCCATATAGGGATCAAACCCAAAACCTTGGTGGTTTAGCACCATGCTTCAACCAACTTGAAAAATTTAACACCCAGTGAATAATTTCCTTCCCCTACAATAAGACTGCTAAATTTACTGTTTCTTCTCAAGAATTCTGGTTTGTCTTTGCAACATGGGCAGAACACATCTTCTCAGCAGCAGGTGATCAAGTTTTACTGAAAAAATGTGACAAGGTGCTGTTGCACCTTGTATGGAAGTTGATGTTCTTTCTGGTTTTGTGCCAAATTATTTAACAAATTCACCATGCAAATCCAAGCTAAAATTATTAAATGTAATTTTTACGCTTATATTCTTAAAGTAATTGTACCCAGGATGAAACTTTATTTTGTGATGGTTTCTTAGCCTTCAAAACATTTTCTCTCATCAAAGCAAATGAAACATCTTTTGGAAAGTATTCAAAAGTAAAGGATCTCTTGCATATTTTTTAATAAGAAAAAAGACACTTTCAGTTTGGAGAGAATTAAAAAAAATAAAAGTGTTTTATATGGTGTTCAGTAATGACCTCTGATGAGAAATAAATTCACACACTTTTCAATCTCTTGATTAATGTACTGGTTGAGAATAGAGGAAATATAAATTCAAGTACCTGATCTTGTATCAGAAGGGTCTGATATGAGAAATTCTTCACCTCAGGAAAAGTGACATCAGAGTAGCTCAATACTAAGGATGAATGCTTGGGTCCTCTGTCAAATAAAACATGATAATCTCTTTCTTATCATTCAATTGAAATTTCTAAAAATCAATAGTCTTTCAAAGAATGGAATTTTGATTTGATTACAAATGCTCTGATGTAGTTTTTTTTTCTTTTAGTTTATGGTTGTGCTATTCTTCCTCTTATGAGAACTCATATCAATTCCTCTCAGAATACTATGGAAAAACACTCCTTTCTCACAGCCACAGTCATGTTCATTTCTGAGTGAACAAAAGGAGGATTTATTGGAGTTCTACAGAACATAGAAAAAGAAAACAAAAAATTAAATAGCTGAACTGGGCTTTTGAATTGGGGAGAAACTTCTCTTATGCAGCCTAACACATTTTGTAGCTAAACCTTTATCTGATTCATCTCAAAGTTTTAGTGACAATAATTAGATGAGTATAAATGTGAGTGAAATGAAACCCTTCCTTTCCAGTATCTTCAATCTCTTCACAAAATGGCAAAGGAGAAGATGCAAAACTGGAGTTGTAATTCATTCTTTTTCTTCCTCACGCATTGAACTTTTGCTTACTAATTGTGTTATAAGTTTTGGGATCCTCCCCCACCCCAACCCCATCCCACCTTATTCCTAACAGTAAGATATTATCAAACTGGAGAATACTGTGGATATTTTCAGGAAATTCCAAATCATCAAATGAATAGAGTTCATCAAATGAACAGAGTTCGTCAAATGAACTCTGGAAGAGCAAACTGTGAAAGAATTGAAGACAAATGTGAAAGATCTACAAACATATAAGAGACTCTTGGGCAAAACATGGACCAGATAAGGTCCGGAGGTCCTTTACAACTATAAAATTTGAAAAGAAAATTAAGTAAATTACTGATCCTTTCTTACTTTTCAATGGTATTACTTTTTTGCAATTTGAGCAAAACAATATCTTCTCAGCCAAAGATGAAAACCTGAATGGTTTGAAAACAAAAGAATAGAATTTTAACCTTTAAAGACAGAAAATTAGATCTCTTGCTGATATGTTAATCTGTCTTTTTTTTTTTTTTTTTTTTCTGGGTAAGGACTTCTGGGCTGATGAATAAGTGAACTTTTATGTACCTCAGTAACCTGTCAGTTTGGTAACATCCTTGCCAATGCCTTTCACTGAGCATTCACAAATCCAAAGGCTGTCCTCAGTGTTCTGTTTGCCCGTACTCAGTCTAAATGAAATAGTTCTGTATTGTTAAAGACAAATTAATTTCTTACCTTTACACATACCAAAACATAGTTACAGGCCCAGTATTATAAAGCAATAGTCAGTGGTGCTGCTGTGATAACCTGTAAGTGTTCAGGCAGAAGAGTGCTTTGCAAACTGGTGGAAGGGTTACTTTTCCAGCTGCTTATTACCACATTGCCAGATATCCTCATTATGAACTGTCATTCACCTAAACTTCTCAGCAGAGCTGTTCATGTCAAAATTGCAGTGAAATTGAGATAGGTTAAGTTAATGGGTTTAAATACAAGATTTTTCCTAAGACAGAACACTGAAGCTGTCTTGGCAGCACCAAAGCTGGCATTTCAGAGTGATAGTAAATTCTGCCAGGGAGTCAAGATGGACAGAGGCAGAGATCAGCAGATCACTGTCCATAAGGTAATGTAGAACTAAAAAAGGATGTGTTCAAAGTGTAATGATACACCATCCTAATGCAAATAGTGGGTTTCTTTCCCTTTTTGTTCACCCTTAGCTTCTCCAAGATTGTACTTTCTCTTTGCTAAATCACTGTGTACTGAGACAGACAGCCATAGCCAGTGACTTTGACAGAAATGTTTTAATCACGGTTAATCTATGGTTCATGATAGGTTTATACACTCTCAGATCATCTGGGAGGCTCAAGCAGGTTCTCAATTGTTTGAGTGTTGAATTAACAGTTACAATTACAATTACAAAGACTTTTACCTGAGATTATCCTTCTACATTGGTTACTTACTGATGGTTGCAGGAATCTGGGTGTGACGTCTTCTTGCAGTAATACCTACTGATTTTTGTATCATGATCCTGAACTGGGAAAGTTAGTTTATACCAAATGAGTACTTTGCTAAGGTGCTATTATTTCATCTTGCAGAAAAATTCCAGATTTAAACATTTCTGGACTACAATTTTTTTTCTTCCAGAGCCTAATTCAGAGAACGGGGTCATGTCTCTGAATCCATTAACACTGACAGGATGGAGAGATGGAAGAGGAGAACATCATCCACATCTTGCATAAGTAACAGGAACTCATGTTAACAGAAATACTTTCACTAGCTGGAGTGAACCAGCTTGGAAGATTGCAAATTCAAAAAGAGGGAATTCTTCTCCATCTTATTTTTCTTTCCCTCAGTCCTGTCTCTATAGTCCTTGCTCAGCTCACCTTGATGTTTTGCTGAAGCTTTTGTGAATAACATCATTTCAGTAGCTCAGCAAAAATGTTTACAAAACTCTAGACCAACTGTAGCTTATCAGCATGTTGCCAGGCTGATAAATAGAATTGGCGCAGCAAGGTATCCTCAAATCCATGTAACACAAGGAAGGGGAGGATTCAGACAAGAACAGGGAAATGAAATTTTCACTTCCGCTGGCAGAAAGTTACTCAGGCATCTCGCCTGCTCAGGCATCTCACCTGCTCCGAGAAATGTACCAGAAGACTTATAAAAGGTGTCACTGCTCCCTATCATCTTGGAGATAATCCAAGTCCCATTAATTAAGTTTTGATGCTTGTCTTAATGATGCCTGGATCAGATAAACAGACTGGTAAGTCACTACTAGAAACTTAAAAACAAGTGAATGAACCCTGATCTTTGATATGGGTGTATATTATTCAAGAATTGTAAATAGTTAGGAATCAAATACAGATCCTAAATCTATAAAGCACTTTTTACATACCTATTTTTCCACAGAGAGCAAAAGCTAGCAATTCCCAGGAGCAAGAAATCAGGTAAGGAAGGCAAGACACTGACATGTCTGAGTAGGGATCTGCTGGTCAAACTAAAGGGAAAGAAGTAAATACATAGGCAGTTGAACCTAGGATGGTGATCGGGGACGAGCATAGAGATGCACTTGTTTAGAGATGGGATGAAGAAGACCATAACAAAGATGAAATTGAATCTCGCAAGGGATGCAAAAATTAATAAGGGAAGTATGTTAATCAGAAAAGGAAGGTCAAAGAAGGTGTAACTGTTTCATGAACAATGCTGCAAAACAGGTAACAACAGATGAGAAGAAGGCTGATGTACTCAACAATTTTTTTGCCTCAGTTTTCAATGTCTGACTCTCTTCCCACACCTCTCAAATGGATGTCAAGCAGGATAGGGAGGAACAAAGAGTGTCCCACATTAAGTAAAGATCAGGCTCATAACCACCTGAGGACCCTGAATGTTCATAAGTCTGTAGGACTTCATGAGATGCATCCTAGAATCCTGAGGGACTAGGCTGATATGGTTGTCAAACCATTCTCCGTGTTATTGGAAGTGACATGACAGTCAGGTGAAGTCCCAGGTGACTGGAATAAGAGAAATAATGTACCTATCTTAAAACAGAGTAGAAAAGAGGACTCTGGGAACTATCAGCCTGTCAGCCTCACCTCTGTCCCCAGGAAGATCATGGAACCATTCCACATAGAAGTTGCGCTAAGGCACATGGAAGGCAGGGAAGTGATTTAGGACAACCAGTACAGCTTCTAAGGTAAAATCCTGTCTGACCAATCTTCAAGGATGGAGTCACTACCTCAATAGACAAGGGAAAGGTTAAAGTTGTATTTATCTGGACTTCTGTTAAGCCTTTGACATTATCCCCTACAAAATCCCTCTCCCTAGACTGGAAAGAGATGGATTAACAGGTGGACTCTTAGATGGACAAGAAAGTGACCAAATGATAACATTCAGAGGCTAGTGGTCAATGTCTCAGAGTCCTGATCAACATCAGTAACAAGTGTCCCTCAGGGATCCATATTGGACCAGTGTTATTTAAAATGTTCATTAATGACATAGACCCATAGACGAGGGCATTGAGTGCACCCTCAGCAAGTTTGCAGATGACACTGAGCTGAGTGGTGCAGTTGACAGCCAAGGGATCAGACCCAGCTGGCATAGGCTTGCGGCCATTGGGTCCTGACTGACCAACTTGATCTGTTATGACCAGATGATCTGCCTAGTGGAGGAGGGAAAGGCTGTGGATATTGCCTATTTGGACTTCATCAAAGCCTTTGACACTGCTTCCTGCATCATACTCTTTGAAAAGCTGGCAGCCCACAACTTGAGCAGGGCCATTTGTTGCTGGGTTAAGAACTGGCTGGATGGCCAGGCCCAGAGCGTGGTAGTGAATGATGGTTGGTGAATGGTGATATGGCATGTAGTCACTGGAGAAAAACCACTTTATCTTAGACCAAAAGGATGTTTTGTTATGTTCTTGCCCCTAAAAATTTCCCTAGTAAAATCTATTTTGCACTTATCTTGATTATACTATAATGTAATTTGTATTCATCCAAATTTGACATTTACTATTGAAGCTAGCAGATATTGCAATTCAAAAACCATGTAAGCTAATAATTTTAAATGCGATATGTCATGTGTTTAATGTATGAAAATTCTATTATTCAGCAATTTGGTATGTTTTTGCAGTAATAGTAACTTTAGAAGTTATTGTAATGTTATTAAATGTTATTATGTGTTTTAAAACTGTTGCTAATTTAATCCTATAAATAATGTAAGGATTCATTGCAAATAAAATTTTCAACATCTAAAAATATAGAGAGTGACGCTAGTAATTCAGCCAGTGTCTTTATCCGGTTGCCTATCAATATCTGTTTCCATTTGCTTGTGCAGCTGTTCTTTCTGTTCCTTCCCGGTTCCTGCTGTACTATGTATTTCTGTACATACTTGTTCAAAGACTAGGACAAGTAGTTTTGGGTGCCTCTCTGTATACATTTAGTATATGAAGTAAAATAAAATTTTCAGTACCTGAAACCCTCTGGCATTGTTAAGTTGATCTTTAAGAATAGTACTGAATGCCTTTCCTGCCCAAGGAAATGTGTATTATTACTCGTGAATTCATGTCATCTGCTCTACTGAGGTAAGACAATGAAAAATGAGGATGTCTTTGTTCTGATGGGAACTCTCTTCATCTCATTGTAGTTCCATATTGAACAATTTGAAGCGATCCCATTCCTGTGGCAAAAGTTTTTCCTTCTTTTTAGCTAGAAAAAAGTCCTTTTTCTTCCACTAAGGTAAATTCCATAATTCATAATAAAATTGATCACATTTTTTTCCTCAGATTATTGTAGACTCATAGAATCAATTACATTGGAAAAGACTGCTTAGATCATTGAGTCTAACAGNTTGTCCTGACATTGCCTGGGAGAAGAGGCTGACTCCCACTTTGCTGGTACCTCCTATAAGGTAGTTCTAGAGAGTGATCAAGTCTCCCCTCAACCTCTTTTTCTCCAGGCTAAATAACCCCAGTTACCTCAGCCACTCCTCATCAGACTTGTGATCCATTTCCTTTCCCAGCTCTGTTGCCCTTCTCTGGACACGCTCCGCTCCAGCACCTCAATGTCCTTGTTGTAGTGAGACACAAAGAACTGAACACAGGATTTGAAGTGTGGCCTCACCAGTGCCCTCCACAGAGGGATGATAATTGCCATGGTCCTGCTGGCCCCACTATTTTTGATACAATCCAGGATGTCATTGGCTTTCTTGGCTACTGGGCACACACTAGCTCATGTTTAGACATGGTCACTCAATACTCCAGAATTTTTTCTGACAGGATACTTTCCCATCACTTTTCCCGAAGCCTGTAGCACTGCATGACTTTGTAGTGACCTAAGTGCAGGATCTGATATTTGGCTTTGGTGAAGCTCACATAATTCATCCAATCCATGCAACCCATCCAAATTCCTTTGCAGAGACTTCCTGTCCTCCAGCAGATCAACAATCCTGCCCAGATTTGTGTCATCTGCATATTGAAATTATTCTCATAGAAAATAAAGTAAGGATGACTTTTCAGTTGGCAATTTATTTGCATCAACTTCCTAAAGGTATAATGGATTGTTCTGAAATGCAGCAGTACTAAGAGCTCAGGAAATGTGATGCAATTATTATCTGTATTCATATTTTTGTATCATGAATACAAGAAAGATAACAAGTGGGATTTTGTATCCCATAATTTCCCATACTGGAAATTATGGGAATTTTCACCTGGAAATCAGAATAACACTTGTGAAAACAGCAACTTAACTTACAGCCTCACTGTAGATGTAAAATAGCAGAATATTTTAGATAAATGATCAAATATGTTTTGCATCTTGAGTATAATACAAATATCTCTGTAAAAGCAGATTCATTAAATCTAAAATTGTACACTCATATACATATAAATATCTGCATCTACCTAAAATATATCTCTGCATCTTTGTGTGCATCTCTACATGCTTGTTGTGTATATGTGTTGATTTGTGTCTTTAGACTACTATACTGCAAATAAATGCATAATGATTGAAAATGACTGCCCAAAGTTGGAAAATGCACCAGCAGATTAAGCTAAAGCAAGAAAGCTAAAAACGTTTCTTTTTGTGGCAGTAACACAGCTGATACAGCTATGTCAATGAGTATGTTGTAATTCTATTATATTTTACGTAGCTGGGTAGATTTACAGAGCAGTATTAAAGATTAGCACACACACTTAGTATGATTACATTTTTATACTATTATATCTTGCATGGATAAATACATAAGCATTGGCATGAAATAGCATTCCTAGTTTTACTAAAATTATTCAACTGATTTTCTTCTGTATAAAGACTACTATGTAGGCAGACATGTCTGGTAGTGAGTAATTGTTGCAAAATACATAACATTATTTACTCAGATAAGAGTGCTTAGGTATTTTCAATTGAACTGCATGCTGGCTGGAGAAATATTAACAGAAGCTAATGAGCAATGGCAAAATGTGAATGTGCTGAAAGGCTTTTACTGGCATAAACAAAGTCCATGTGATGTCTCTTCTTATTTCCAGTCTTTAACAATCTAAAAGAACAAAGAGCATATTCATGGAATTCACTGATAATCACTCTGATATTATCTGGAAAGGAATATTGAACATAGCTGAAAAAGAGATAAAGAGATATGATGCTAGAAACAGAATAGTAAGGAGTAATATGAAATCAGACATAAAAATCATGTATGTTAGTATACATACAGCCCAACTGAAATAAGGTCAATGCTGAAGTAGGTTTAATCATTCTGGATACTGCTAGAAGGAATTGAGGGTACATGAAATGTGATACCAGTCACTCAGAGGAAGCATTCAGGCAAAGGGACATGCTTTCCACATGGGAGAGAAAGCACAACAAAAGAAAAACATACTGATGCTTAACCTATGTCCATGATATTGCCTCAGAAACTCTTGGTTCAGTGTGAGTCTGCAAATGCAGAATTAAATACTGAACAATATGCATTGATTTTTTAACAACAACAGAGAGCTCTATTCACCTATACAGCTGCTTTTCCACTACTGCATGATCTATTTAGATGATGAGCTCTTCAGATCAGAGACTGCTTTTGCAGAAGCTTTGAGTGCAGCATGGCTCCAAGATATTGCCCTACCATCATCACTGGGGTTAATAATTATGCTTCAATGTGATTTCTTCCTCACACATTATCACAGTATTACCTAATGATAGCCTTGACACTACAAGTTCTTATAAAATAAACCTGAAATTTATTTAGCATACTTAACATTTTTTAAAAGCATGTTGAATGTAGCTCCAAATATTTGGGTGTTTTGATGTTTTTACTTGCCATGTAGCAAAAGCCTTTTAATTTTTTGAGTAAATTGGTAAACATGTTTTTAATGCAAACCAGTTTCTGAGTATTCAGAAACTGTCCCTGTTTGACATTAAATTTAAATCAGATCTTTTTGAAACTTAAATTTTAGTAGATAAAGAGAAACTGCAGGATGCTGGAAGATAGCCATCGATCAGGACAATTATTTAGGCCATGGGAAAAAGAGTTCCACATTCCTTCACTGCTAAAATTGAGGCTGGAGATATTTATTGTGCATGTATATCTCTTTACCTGCCTATTCTGAAATGAAAATCTTTCTTGCTAGACATCTTCATGATTCCATGAATAGACTTCCTATGCCTGAAGGGTAGTATAAAGGGTACCCTGCCAGGCTAAAGCTGAACTAGGTCAGGACTTCACAAAATTCTTTGCTCATATTTGACTCCTGCACATCCATTTTGGTTTCATTCCTTTTTTGGCTTCCACACAGCTGCTTCCCTGTAGTGTTCTAGACACATATAAATGTGATAACCTGGGACATCTAACTGCTCTTTGAAGTTTAATTTTAGACAGCTGATATCCTTTCTTAAAAGTCTGGATAGCAGTGTGATCACTGTGCTAAAATCTTTTCTAATATACAGTGATTTGGACTGAGATTGCTTCTCAGAACTCTGTCTTAGAAATATCCGAATCTTTTTTACTTAAGCTTCAGTGAAAATTGATGAATTGTTACCCAGATATACATTCAAATAATAAATTAGTGTAAAGAAACAAAGATAAAAATTTCCTTCACACAGAGTTCCAGTGGATAGAGCAAAAGAAATAAATTTTTTCACAGCTTTTTCTTTCTTCTCTGCTCCTATTTACTGAAACACCTCCAATAGGAAAAAAACCCATACACTATAAATTAACAGATGACATTAAAACATGTGAGATATTGCATGAGTCAAGCAAACAGGTGTTTCACCTCTTTTGTTTCTTACTGCAAGGCTAGAAAGAGAGCTGCTCTGAGGAAAAGGGTTGACAGAACATGATAGTAGATGAGAATTCACAAATGTTAACTATATTTTTCCCAATAACCCAGACTTCTTTTTTTTTTTTATTATTTCCCCATATAAATAATGTTAAATCAAAACAACATAGTGCCCACAATCCAGACCACAGCAAACAGCACATGAGCCTGCAGCATTAGGCCTATAAGAATGACATATAGGCTGCTAAATGTCTTTGCTGTGACCACACTGAAACAGTTTATGCTGCCTCCAGGTTTAAACTATTTCTTTGTGTTCACCTCAGGGAGATCTTTTTGCTCAATGAAATCTTAGTGTTTTGTCTTTTTAATCCTATATTTGAGGAAATATCTGAGTGATTTTTTACAAGCTCCCTAAGAATGACTCCCAGCAATACACCGTGTCATGGCAGGGACCAGGACAGTGTCTGCTGAGCAGTATGTCTGCAGCAGCCAGATCTGCTGAAGAGAAACAGATGGTAAATTCACATGTCAGTGGGGCAAACATATTCTGAAAATAAAATGAAAACAAGCATATGACAGAACAGCATGAATATCTGGCTATAACACTGGAATTGGACTAAAGACCTTTTTCCACTGAGTGACATCCAGCATCTTCTTTTTAAAAAAACCTTTTTTTATTTCTATGGAACAAGAATTACCATGAGACTTGTGAACATAAGTCATGATAGGTTACAAAAAAAGACAAATGTAAGTTCTATTGAAATAAATAGAAATGACATCTTGAAAATGCAGAAAATTATCTTTCTCCTGTTCTGCATTATAATTCAAGAAACACATTTGGGCATGATACCTCAAGAAAAGTTTTGATCAACTAGATAAGTTAATATGAGCACTGAGATTTGAAAAAAAATATTAAAAAAAGATTGAGAGGGTGGAATTACTTATTTGGAGAAGACTAACCAAGGATAAGATAATAACCTTCCGACATGTGAAGTGTTGCTAAGAAAAGAAAATGTTCCATGATCTAAACCTGAGCTCAAGTATAGCTAAATAAGAAGTGGAGATGAGAACCATAAAATAAAAATATTAATTCTAGAACATTTCTAGGGAAGTTCAAAACTTCAAAACTTGTCATGAAAGAGGAACAGAGGCAATATTGCACACCGCAGACTCATTTAATTACAGTTCTTGCTCAAGAGTTTATCATCCCTCATACAGGTATTAGTTATCATTCTATCACCTTCTAGGAATGGGTTTATAGCTTGCTCAATCCCAGGATAACAAATATTGTTATGTCACCAAATCTAGCCTGAGATCCCTGTTTGAAAATATCTTATCAAAATGGCTTTAAAGCAGCTTCATCAAATCAAGGCATTATAAATTTTTCCATTCAGTTCTCCAAAGCATCTTTCTGTCAGCTTCTTCTCATTCATCCTAGATGGCCTGCCTTACCTCAGAGAACCCACAGGCCATTCTTCAAACAGATCACTCTTTTCGATCAGTCTTCACTAACCAGCTTGTCTTTGAGACTGGATCATAAAACATAACTGCACATAGTTCCATTGATAGTGTCCCATTGTCAGGACAATGGACTATAGGCAAAAGACAGAGACACTCCTTCTTCTCAGGACATGGTCCCACAGCTTTATTATGGAACCCAGCTCCAGGAGATGAAAGAGGAAGTTGGTCAGTTCGCGAGGGATTTTAAGCCCTATGAAAAGGGGAAGGGGAGGAGGAGAGGAAACACAACCAATGGGAGCTGACCAAGGGGAGGAGGGGGCGTGGGGAGGGATCAAATTAGGGAATACCATATACCAGAAAAGAGGTGTAAATATAATAAAACTATTTTTGTGTAAATATAACAAACTACCCAGTGTAATATAATAACAAGGATAAACTAACTATTTAGTGCAATACAACATCTGTGACGGAAAAAAAAAGGAGTTTCTTAGGTTTGGCAGAACACAGGATTTTTTCAAGCTTTCTTGAGGGAGATGAAAGTGTGAAAAGAGTCTAGAGCCACCAGCATCAAAAGTAACAAGTACCCCTGAATAAATGGCCTTGATGAAACAATTTCTAGGACAAAGTATTTTTTATTTATGAGTTACCAAATCTCCTGAGGTGTCCTACACAGCTACACATCTGTCAGTGTTGTCTTTGGGGATGCTTCTGACTGGATTACTATTTTACTTTTCTTCTTCAGTATAACAGTACTTTTGTGTGCCTTTAGCAAAAATGATAGAAAAGCAGGTGGTCAGCAACATGAGACACAGTTAGAATCAAATATAGTATTCATAAAATAAAACTTAGTTATTTTCCAAGTTCATGATAGCTGTCGAAGAAGTTGGTTCTATTTTAATCGTTTTAGAGGTTTTTGTGACTTCCTTCTTGAATAAAGTAGAAATTAATTTAAATCTTTGAGATCTGCACAGACCAAATGTGTCAACAGTTTAGTTTTTGCAAGGAAAAGAAATAATAATCCAGGAAACATTTGAGACTGAAAATACTTGTCAATACTGCCAGTGGAAGAAGGCCAAGACAAAGGTATTTTAATATTAGAAGCAACTGGTAATCAAGGATCAGACAGGAGGGTTATGATGCAGAGCTTGAGGATATGATGAGTAAGAGGACATGGAAGGCATTATTTAAAATCCGGCCATCAGGTAAGGAAGAGAAAGAAAGTGCTTTCATTTTCTTTGAGGGAATGTAGCATTTCTTTCTAGAGTCCTATAACTTCCTGAGGACATTGCAGAAGCTGCCTACCACAAAGTGATCAGCTGGAAAGAAAATTTGTAATATGGCACCTTCACTATATATTGTTGCAACAACAAATGAAATTTATCAATTTGAATATATGATGCAATTTTATAAGACTGCAAATTATATGGAATTTCTACAAGGGACCATTTTGTTCAAATCCTTGAATGTTTCTTGTCCTTAAATTACACCATGGGTTAAATTAAGCAGAAAAGCTTTTTTTCTTTAATACCATATGAGGATGTAACAGACTTTTAGAAAACCTCTCAGTCTTGATTTCAAGATGTCAAAGATTTCAAGATGAGAAAACCTGTCACTAGCATTGATAGATTTTATTCTATAATTGATAAAAATACATAACTTATTTCCAATGAGAATATCTAGTTTCAATTTCCAACTACTGGTTCTTGTTACCATATCTTGCACAAGATGAAAGAGCTCTGTAGAACTTAATGGGGTTTTTTTTCTGTGAAGATACTTACAGTCTGCAATCAAATTACCTTACAATCTTCTTTTTCGTATGTTCTGTATTTCACTTTAAAGTACTTTCTCCAGTGCTTTCATCCTTTTTGCCAATCTTATTTTTCATGAACTTTCCCTAACTTTTTTCCTTCTTCTAAAATATCTAAAAACCATAATTACAGAGAATAAACTGATAATACTCCCTGCAATGGTAAAATCAACTGTGTGCTCTAATTAAGTTTTCTCTTCCTTCTCTAAGAACAAAATTACTTCTTGTTGCTAAGGCATTGTTCTGAATGCTGGTTATCTTGCTAGGTCTTTTGAATCTCTTCATTCTAGGGAAAAAATCTTATTCTGCAAACCCCAATATTAAAATAACTTATTTATCTGGCTGCATTAGAAATAGTACATTTGAATATAAATGATTTATCAAATGGTTCAGATTATCTTATGACATCTACATTCTCATTATTATTTACCATTGGGATAAATATTTTGCCTTCCCCATGTTTTATTGCTGGTGATTGCATAATTGGTTCCTTTTTATGTGTCATTGGATAGTGTCCTGTTCCCTGTGGAACCCCTTTCTCCTGTATAATAATAACTAACCAATGACAGCTAATTTTTAAGTCAGTTAACCAGTTCTTGATGCATTCAGCATATTAAACTTTATGATACGATACTGTGTCTAGTAGGTATATTTTTTCAGCAGTGAAAATTAATAACAATTCGTAAGAATGTTTTCAGCTTCAGATTGTTTTAGCTTGCTTTCATCAATGGCTGGTCTCTTCATTAAGGAGACAACAGATATCATGCTTGTGTACAGTCCTTCAGCACTGGATGGTAATCTATCATTAGAAATCCAAAATAACTTGTTTTCAGCCAAACAAGTTTGACACTAACAACACAAAATACAATTGATATTCCGGCTTTCCTGCTTTTACCCTTGCGGGGTGAAAACAATTACTAATAAAATATTCTATCTAAAATTTTTCCCAACATCTTGAAAATCTGGAACTGTCTCTGCATTCTGATGAAATATTTCCTTTATCTATTTCAAGAAATTGTTGCCAGTGATTTTTTAAACCACCTTACAATTCTTATCAGTCTTGCAATTACTATTTTGTATGGACGAAGACAATGTATAATGATTAATGTACCAGAGAGCTCCTTTGTCTCTCAGAAACAAGGATACATTGAAGAGAGTCTGACCACATCTTCAAGTTATTTTGGATTGACTGGACTTTTTCAAGTGGTAGTGTGTAGCATAAAAATATCTCCTACCACTACAACCTCTAAAAAATGCATCACCCTTCAAATTTACAAGTGAAAAAGCACTAAGAAAAAAAAGCAACTGAGGAGAAATTTGAAAATACGCACTTATGTCTAAATGTAGAAGTAATTATTTAAAACATCTTTTAGGAATATTCTAGTTGCAGTCATCATCATTCATGATTTTTAAGATCACCTTTGTATTTGTTTGTACTGGCTCATTTAGAGGTTGCACAGTATGTTTCTTTTATAGAAGCTGTCCCGGTCATATTTGTTCTATATCTTCTCTAATCTGGTTCTATTATTTGGGGGATTTTATTTAACTCTTGCTATAACTGCATATAAAGTACAAAAAAATAGAAAAACAATTAATTTTCTTTGGGCAATTAGTAGGTCCCACCCTCAGTAATGAGACTGTGCTATTCCTAGGGATTCGCAGAAGTCACTGAATATTTCTCTCCAAAGGAGAAAAGAAGGCAGTTTCAATGAGTTCCTATTACAATGTATCTAGTGGCTGCTTTTTGCTTTGGCTCTTAAATATTTTTTACCAAAAATTACTTCAGGAACCTTTCTTCTGGAATACAGTAAGGCATTAGTTCAAAAAGCTTTGATTTTCAGCAGTAATTTTCTTCATAGCAACAATATACCTGCAGTAAAATATATTAACCTTTCTCCCTGCCTCCTCTGTGTCTTCATAAGCT
>WAAE01020342.1:0-20035 GCA_013400495.1 Nicator chloris | reverse complement strand
CTGCAAAGCTTTATCATGATAAAATCATGGTATTTGAATTCTTCTTTTTATTTGTTATTAGAATATTTAAATAATAAAAAAAAGGGTTTAGTTTTTACTAAAAAAGCCTTGTTTCAGAATTCTCTTTGAGAACATTTGTACAAATGTGTCAAAGATAAGCAATAAAAATTGAGTTCAGAGTTTTTCTTTCTCATTCACGTGCAATGACAAATTCAGAAGAAGGAATAAACTTCTTTGTCTATATCTGGAGTATTTCTAGGTCATAAGAAATCAGCTCATAACCTCTGGCTTCCATTTTGTGAAAACAAATAACAGGATTGGAAATAACCTCAGAGTGATATGAATCTTCCAAGGTAGAATATCAATAGCAGTACTCAATCGATACTTCAATTATCACCAGAATTTTCTCAGTATTTCTAAGCCATTTTTCAATCAAGTATTGTGAAAATAAATAAAGTAGCTCAGGGATTATGGAATATTGTGAGAGGTAGGTGGAAATGAGCACTCCAGTCTTGCAGCTTTGCTGTCTGAAATCACACACACATCCATCACCAGTTACAAAAACAAAGCACAACCTGACAAGCATGGTCCCTGGCCCTGGGTTGTAACCCAGTGATGCCAAAGAAGGCACCAGCCAGCAACTCTGATGGCCTGGGCTTTCTTCGTGAGCCAAAACAACACTGAGCCATACAGAAGCCAGGCTGGAAAGTGGAGGCTAAAACCAGAAAGAAAGTGTTAGGTTTTATAATTTCCACACCATCTTCATTGACTTGAGGGGAAAGGAGAGCATTGGACCAAGCAATGAGCCCTCAGCCAGATGCTCTCAGAAGACGAGAGAAAGCTGTAATAAAGAATGCTTAGCTGTTTTCAGCAGTTAGCTTCTGTCCTCTTTAGCACTTTGTGAGAGGAACTGCTTGAGCACAAATGCAGAGGGCCATCAGAAACCCGGGCTCAGGGTCTAACTTAAAATGTCACCTTGATAGACCAGGAAGATATCAGTCAGGTGTTGGCACATGCAGGAACCATTTTTCTTGCAGGCAAAGCTTTAGTAATTCTGAAGAGGGACATAGAAACCCGTACAAAGTCAGGATTAGATCATAGTGTCATTTTTACTTGCTGCATCAACGGCAGAAATTTTACATTGATGCAATGGCAGGACAACAATTCTGTCTGACGAAACGGTAAAAAAAAACAACAAACAATTAAATGCTTTCCAATTTTCCCAAATGTTAGTTAAAACAAGGAGATGAAGGTCTTATCTTCAAAACTATACACAACAAAGACATAAACTGGAAAGTATGGAAAAAACACAACCCTGTATGATACAACATTGTTAAACTCTACAGAAGGAGAGGGTTTGTCCTTTTGAGTATTGTCTAGGTACTAGGCAGCAATGGGGACATGGAAGATGTATTTTATTTAGTAGTACTGATAAATGAAACCAAATGCAGCTTCTTACCACAGTCACTGGGATGAGTCATTCTGAAACACAATATCTTAACAACTTCAAGTCAAACCTTAAGCAATCCAACAATGCTATAAAACAATGGCCTGTTTATATCCCCATTCAGCCATTCTGTTCTGACTTACTCATGGGTAGCATGGTACATGAAATTTGAATAGAGTCCTATGAAGACATTACATTTTTACTAAAATAGTAAAATAATAAGAAATAGAAGAATGTATAGATTTGTAAGGTCATCTCTGTGAATACCACGATTCTCTCAAGTTGTTCTGTGCTAGCACCTATTAGCAGTGAAGACTAAAATACTGTTACTGGAGTCAAGCACTTGTGTTTGAATATGTTGAAGGGAGAATATAATTCTGCACTAAAGTCATGCACAATAGCCAGCATGTTACATAATACCCCTCTTCTCCATTTTTATTCTTTAAAAAAATAATTTAAAAATATAATAGGACAATGTGGAAATGTTTTTTCTCTAATAAATTGGGCATAGCATGATTCTCTCAAATGAAAACAAGATGATTTCACAAAAAGTAAAGAGGCCATTTGTTGCTCACAGATTTTTCCAAATTAATCTCTTCCACATCCTCTATAGTTTTGAGTTTTTCTATTGTGTGAACACTACTGATCACATCAGACACATTATTCCTTCAAGAGTAATGCTGAAATTTTGCCAAAACTGTGTTCATATTCTTATGAAGGTGACAAGATTTGGTTTGTGTTTATTCATACAAAGTCTGTTCATCAAGTTCCAGTCCATTAGTAATACTGGTTCTTCAAGGAATAACAACTTTTCCTGAGATTATATGCCTTCATTTCTGGAAGGATTTTATACCTTCTAATTTCTTATAGTCCATAACAAGTTGTTAGGCAAACAAGGAGACAACAGCAAAATAATCTGTCTCATTGGATAAATGACCATAATGTAATGACCAAATCGCTTTTTAAAAGTACAAACCAACACAGATTTGTCAGTCTTGGCAATTTTAAAAGCAATTAAATCTAAAATTAATTTTTTAATGTGCTAAATCTACAGTTTCCAAGGATTTTGTTGATTTTACCTGACAAATATATTTTCCTGGAGTGCAACTACTGTTTACTAGTAGAACAGATTAATTATATGATTTAGGAAATAGTAGTAGCCTTTGGTGTCAAAATCTCAATATCAAAAGGAAGAACGTTGAGTTTCCTCTATGCGCTATTAAATTTAGTACAAGTTACAGTGAAGCAGCACATATTCTTCCTGGCCTTGGTCTGTTATTAAAGACTTAATTTAAAAGGTGGAACCTGTAGATGGCAGAAATTATTTGCAGAAGTTATTTTCATTACCTAGAGACAGCAAAGGATTGCAGCTGCTGATGTTGTATCTGACCTTCTCTGTGGACATTCCCAAATGCTTACTTCACTTATAGTGAAGCATCAGTGGCTTATCTTTTGCTCTTAGTCTAAGAAAATGCATTTGTAATGGGTGACAACAACAGATTTAAGTAGACATTGTACAATATAATGGAATTCTTTTAATTTAGAGGAAAATTTTTAACAAATATACCCTAGCTGAAAAGGAGCACACTATATGCTGCATTTCACTTTAGTTAAAGAAAGATCTCTGAAATCTCCCTCTGTTCTTACTCTACAGCCTTCTTAGTTTATTTCATTTATTTCCTTTTATGACACAGTAAAGAACATATTTTTTTATCCAAAGGAAAAATTAATTTCTGCATGTGCTGGGTTGCATGCATTTACTGTAGTCCATTATCAACTTCACACCCCACAACATTGTAGACAATCAATCAGCAAATATCACCAACTCTTCAAGTAGTAGGATCTCAGATACATGTGAGGGATATCTTCTCATCAAGGCACTCGTCTCAATAATGAAAATACATGACATGACAGGGAAAACAGTGGGAATGAAAAGACATATGCTGATGGGGAGCTTTTGCCACACACTCGGTCATATTATAATTCTAACTGTTCAGTATAAAACAGACAACAGGAATGATTGCTATTGTTTTACTGATTAGCCATTCTCTCCCTTTTTTCCCAGAGGGCATCCTGCCCAACTCTACTTAGTAAATATTGACACCTGTAAACCAAGCTGGCTGATGCCTTTGGCTCTTCAGCTCTCTTCCCATCTGTTGCCTGGGAATTTTAAGTGAAGTATTTTGGGACACTTGCTCTCTTTTCATTGAAAACTGTAAAAAAAAGAAATCACTACCCAAAAGCTAATCCTAGAGCCACATGGCTCTAGAGCGGCCTGTAGTAAGTGAAGGGAAAACATAGCATATGTAAAATGCATATCCCACTGGCCTCTTCTGACTACTCTTCTTTAGTTAACAGCATGCCAGGGTAATCTGCTTAGTTACCAAGTGGAGCTTTCTTCCCTTTTCCCCATGAGATCACCCTGACCACGATCAAAGTCCAAACACATTCTCGGCTAACTCTATTGTTCCCAAGAGTGGGATTAATGACTAATTATGTCAGGTCACTCATCCAGATGGCCTCTCAGATGTTCCTTTGTCATTGTCTGACCTTCCATATGCCCCTTTGACCTTGAGGTTTATTTCCATGGCAACATGAAGCCTCAGTTTCCTTGCTGAGATTGCCAAGAAGTAGCCAAAAGGGGGAATATGGGATAATCTACCCACACTTTGTATTCTGCTTCCATCTCATGCCTTGTTAAATCCAATGAATAGATAAAAAATGCTATCTGATCCCAGCTGAGTGATGACCATGGTCATGATTCTATGTTACATGCTATGTTTTTTAAATTAGCAGACAGCTTTGTACATGGAAACGTGCATTTAATTTGAAGAACATCAATCGCCATAATGTGATCTTTTTATCTCATTAATGTTAAGCAAGGGTAATAGAATGGAATTACAAAATATCACTGTGAAAGGAATACAATTCAGAGAATTATAGATATCCCCCATTAAAGCCCTAGAGATGTTTAGATAAGTCTACTTGTTCAGTTTCATAAATTAAAGATTCTTTTACCTTTCCTGAGATTTAAATTTAGCCTTGGGTGTTGATCTTATTCTAAAGAAGGATTTTAATGTGGTTAATGCAGTGAAGAAATTTTCTAAAACAACCAAATAAGTAAGTGAAAATATAAAAGGCTAGTGGCTGATGAACTCAAATAAAAAGACTCAATGGTATTTCCACGAGTAGAACTGTATTTTCTTCTAGCATTTTAAAATTAATGTTAAACAAGATAGGAATTTACTACTCTGTACTGTCCAATGCAGCAAAACCAGTTAACTCCCTTAGTAGTCAGCTGTGAAATGAAATTATAATCTGCTCCTTTTCCTTTAGTTTAATCTCCTTAAATATTATTCATTAATTGGTTAAAAACAATTGCATGTGGAGGAGCGAATATCAGGTTTACTGCTCACTGCCCTAAAACAGTATCTCAGTGGAACACTGTCTCTACTTATGCCACATCCCTAATTTTCATCACAGATTATATTTTGGTTTTGCTAGTTTTTTCTTAAAGAACCACTTATGTGAAATAACTGGGACATGAAATATAGCAGTCAATCTGGAGGGTGATGTGAGCCCTATTTCTTCCTAGTTTTGAAGAGTATTAATGCATACCGTTTTATAAATTACTTTGCAAATGCATTCCAAAGATATTGATTGATCTCAGTACAAATTATTTTAAGACTCAGAAGCATCTACAAAGCTAAACATAATACAGTGCCCTCAAACTGCTTATTTGCTGTTCATGTCTAGTCTTCTGCAATGGGCACTGAAAGTGTGTCAGGGAAAGTTATCTCTATGTATGCATGTCTGCATAAGATTGTGTAAAAACTAGACTGAAATAATTGTATAGCTTTTAAAGAAGAATTCAGACAAGTTCTGAAAAAAAGTTGACATTTTAATGCTTCTAGCTCTGCCCTCTATATATATGTGTTACCAGCCAGCCTTCATCCAGGTTATAATTTCAGTTTTATAGTGGTATAACTCCATTGTAGGGTCATGGCATTTAACTGAAAAAGCCAGGGGTTATTTACATAAAACAGTACACATGATTCCCCTCTGATGCCGTCACATTCTGTAAGGAGAAGAAGGATGAAACAGTAATGCATTACTAATTTTTTAATTGTTCCATTCAAGAAATCTTTCATATTTTGTCCCCTGCACATGACCAGTCCCTGAGGAAGGGAAATAAAGGATCTCTGAGCTACAACACTCTCTCATAATTTCCCCTGAATTGGTGAACTGGACAACACCAAGGACCTGAACAGAGGTTGATACATCATCGCAGCTTCAAAGACTTTACCATAATATTTCTGTACAGAGGGTAAAGTTAACATTGTATTCAATACTTGCAGTTTGGTCTTTTCAAATTTTGAATTCTCCACTTTCCAACCTTTGCACTCTAACTGTTTTTACCTGGGATTCTAAATGTTTCTAAGGAGAAATACAGAAAAAAAGTTCCATGAAGGAAATTCCATTATATGCTACAATTCTCTAAGTATCAGTAGCATTTCCTGTTCAAGAAAAAACAACCTTCATGAAGCACAGCTGTATAGTTCATTCAGTAGGCAAGAAGCCCATTCGCAAAATTCATAATACTGTGAATAATCTTGTGCCCTGGGGTAATGTACCACAAATACAGATTAGAAATGAAAAACTGCTTCATTGTTGTATTCACAAATACACAGACCCTCTACAATCACTACAGCTTGTTCACTGACACGCTTATGCATAAACAAGGGAGGCAGCACAACGGCAGTACACTGTACAATACAAAGAACAAGTTAAAGTTTTCAGAAAATAACATTTTTAAATACTACAAACAGTACCGAATTGACACACGTTTGCATACTTTTAAAGGCATTGTATAAACAAATAAAGAAATACAGACATACATCGTAAAAGGAGTAACATGGAATAATGGGATTATTTTGGAGGTACTGCATAGTCCTAACTACATGTTCTCAGAAGCCAAGTTTGAATTGAGAAGGAAGAAAACCCCTATGTTTTCCAAAATGGCCTCTAATCATGTGTATGAAAGCTCTTTCCACATCCAAATGAGTTTGGATGTGTGCACATTCTATTGATTTTTCACAAAAATGACAGGGTGCTGAAAGACCCATAAAAATGATTAGTGTGTAAAACTTTTGTTCATACAAATGCAGGCTCCATCAAGGACCACTGGAAAGTTTGCAGGATAACTAACAGGCTCAGAACAAATTACTTAATCAATTCATCTACTGGGAATAATGAGAACAGTTTGATGATTTACCATAAGCATTAAGCCAATATATAATGGCATCCAATCTTTTAAAACAAAGAAGTTAACATGAATGAAATGTCTGAAATATAGCAGCTAGTTGTTTAGTATTCAGAATATCAAATTCTTTAGAAGTAACTCTCACACAGAAATGCCTTAGCAAAGAAATTCAGGAATGATACACAGAGAAATCCATATAGTAGATGGGAGAGACAATTCCATCTTTATAACATAATTTGTTACTTACAAAGTAATAGTGGTGGCCAATCATTAATACTTTGAAAGTGTCTGTTTCATCAAAGTTTAATGGTGAGTGTTTTATCATGCTCCAAGAAGTAATTAAGTACAATTCGGTATGTCCTTTTCAGGTCTGGCAGGATTATCATGTGTTTAAGGATAGATCTAGATGTTCTTCATTGCTTTTCCATGTAGCTGAGGTAAGTCTTTGAACAAATTGCAGAGATGTTCAAAGCCTGTTTTCCTGCATAAGAAATAGAGCTAATAATGATAATTGCTGCTGTTATATAGATGTGCAGTGAGATTACATCAAGTAGTGATTGCAAGGTACAGTAAAAAATAAAGGTTTATTGTAATTGTAGAATTGTAATTTTCCTATGACACTGTATACATTCCCATGAAGTAAGGACAGTTTGGGGTGTGCAAGGACTGTAGGACTTTGCTTTCCATTATTAAATAACTGCATCCTTTACAATCTAACTAGTTTTTGTAGGATACCTCGTGCCATGCAGAAAGAAAGAAAGAAAAGAGGAAATAGAGGCGTGAATGAAAGGCTTGTATATGCAGTTGTCCATCTAGGTTCATCAAGAAAACCTTAATGGAATGCTGACCAAAATGGAGGGTACTCATATCACCAGCAAAATAATTTATCAATGTTAAGTGGGAAAACACTATCTACAAATTTGCAAAGCAACCAAACTTTTGCCTTAGCAAAATGCAATGCCAACAGGAGAAAACAGAGGAAAGTTGTTTTATCTCAAAAATCTGTATTTGATTTTGAACATTAACTTTGCATTAGACGTATAAGCACAAAGCATGCTTATTCCAGACTGCCAATGCATTTAAGCATATTTTCCAGGTATTTGATCAAAGGGATGCAGGAGTTTAAGCGAGCTGTTTTGAAGTGTATAGAGTTGGTAAATCTCTGCAAAGTTTTTTCTGCAGTTAACAACATTGGAAAACTGTTTGGTATGTTGATATATGTGCAAGGATATTCTGTACACTTTGATGTTTACTAATTCCATTAAATTTATTTTTAATGAAGTACTTAGAAAAGTAAGAAATACCACTGACTCTCAGAAATGTCCATGCTACAGTACTTGACTTTACCTCAAACTATGTATGTAGAATCGTAAAATCACAGAATATATGTCTATAGAATCATAGAAACATTTAGATCAGGGAAAACTTAACATCATCAAGTCTAACTGTTAATCCAGAACTGCCGTGTCCACCACTAAACCATGTCCCTAAGTGCCACACCTACACATCTTTTGAACATTTCCAAGAATGGTGCTTCCTCCACTTCACTGGGCAGTCTGTTCCAATGCCTGAACACACCTTCAGTGAAGAAATGTTTTCCAATATTTAATCTAATACTCCCCTGGTACAACTCAAGGTCATTTCCTCTCATCCTATTGCTTGCTACTTGGAAGGAGAGATCAACCACCACTGCACTACAACCTCTTTTCATGTAGTTATGGAGTGGTAAGGTCCCCTGGAGTCTCATTTTCTGGGCTAAACAAATCCAGCTCCCTAAACTGCTCCTCATACAACTTGTGTTCCTTCATAAGGCCCTTCACTAGCTCTGTTGCCCTTCCCTGGACAAGCTCCAGTGCCTCAATGTCTTTCTTGCAGTGAGGGGCCTACTGAAGGGAGGATTTGAGGTGCAGCCTTACCAGTGCCAAGTATGGGGGGACAATCACTTCCTTGATCCTGCTGAACATGCTATTTCTTTTACCAGTAGGATGCCTTTGGCCTTCTTGGCCACCTGGGCACGTTCAGCTGGCTGTCAACCAACACACCAGGTACATTTATTCCAAGCAGATTTCCAGCCACTCCGCCCCAGCCCCGCAGTGCTGCATGAGGTTGTTGGTACCCAAGTGCAGCACCTGGCATTTTGACTAGTTGAGCCTCAAACAATTGACATTGGCCCATTGATGCAGCCTGTCCAGATCCCTCTGCAGAGCCTTCCTGCTCTCCAGCTGATCAAGACTCCCACCCAGCTTGGTCTTATCTGTACACTGCCTGAGGGAACACTCGATCCACTCATCACAATCATTCATAAAGGTATTAAATAGAAGCAGCCCCAGAACCAAGCCCACTTGTGACCAGCTGCCAATTGGATGTAACTCCATTTCTTTAGGATCAGCCATCCAGCCAGTTTTTTACCCAGTGAGCAGTGCACTCATCCAAACAGCCAGTTTCTCCGTAAGACTGCTGTGGGAAACAATGTCGAAGGTTTTACTAAAGTCCAGATAGGTAATACCCAAAGCATTTCCCTCATCCACCAAGCAGGTCACCTTGCAATAGAAGGAGATCAGGTCAGTCAAGCAGGACCTGCCTTTCATAAACCCATACTGGCTAGGCACGGGTACTTTCACTGAACAGTTTTGTGATGAGCAAGGGAGAAGAGAAAGACAAAAATGCCAACCCATCACTGCCACACACAGAATACTTGTTTCTCTAACTTTTAGCATACATATATAGTCAGTTTTCCAAATATTTTTGAAGTTGTACACATAATCTTACAGATAATAAAGAATAAAACACATTCTATGCTAACAGCTTTCTTCTCCTTTTCCTACCCACAATACATGCAAAATATTTTTATAGAACTGTTTTTAATATTGTATACCTATAACTAATTATGTGGACAATATAAAAACAATACAATATTATCTTTATCACTTTACAGCTTAAGGTTCTGATCCAAAAAGATACCATAGTATATTAGAAAATGTTGGAAACCAATTCACTTGGAGACACGAAAAAACATCAGGAGGACCTATGCTGTAAGTTGGGACTGAGAAGAACAATATTCCAGATCCTGCAGTGGTGAAATCATGTTTTTATTTAGAATGAAAGAAAATAGATTGTATTTTGACAACAGTTGCACCCAGAGTACTCATCTGGGATGTGGGATACTTCATTCCTGTGACCTGGATCAGTGGCAAGCTAGAAATTCCTGAGCAAAGGCTCCAACCAGAGCTACAGGAAAGGCAATACAAGATTGTCTTAATAACACAAAGGATTCACAAGATGGTCAATCACATATGAAAAGCATTTGGGTTTGTTGCCAAAACAACCAACCAACCAACCAAACACACATGAAGTTCAATCCCAGTTGCCTATACAAATCTCATAGCCAAAAACCAGGTTAGAAGTTAACCTTCTGCTTTTAAAGGCATTTCCTTTTCTCTGAGGGTCCTCTGTGGGGAAGGAGCCAAGAAGCAGAAGTGCCTCTCCTCTTTAGGTAGTTGGTCAAGGAAAATTGGATTCTGGTGTTGAAGATATTCCTCTAAAACTGCCTGTTTGAACTATGCTGTTTAGTAATGAAGGGTCTCAAAGCAGCAGAAATTACCATACTGCCTGATCATCAAAGCAGCAGAATTACAATACTTCCAGATCATCAATCTGCCTTGTCTGCAGAGAAGCCTGTGTTGCTTTCATGTGGGAAGAAAAGGGTGTTGGAAATGTTGACTCTGTCCTGTCCCCTTTACAGGAAGCAAATTTATCAACCACACAAGTAAGGTACCAACATGTGTAAATGAACTGCACATTCTTGTTCAGTCTCAGCATTACTGATTCTCAGTGGCAACAGTTAACTTTTCTAAATATAAATCAACCCTTAATATGAATGAAACACTGAAATGGTCTCATCAAAACGCCATGATAAAATGGTCATAAAACTAGGCTTAGGGATAGGCCTGATTAAAGCATAGGTATTTATGCCTAGCCTACAGACTAAATTCCTCACTACATATGGTTATATCTCAATCTCAGTTTTAATTTCAAAAGAATTTTCATCTTTTCACTCCCTGCAGTTTTTAAAGGAAGGGTTGAAATTTGAGCCGTCTATAACCAACTCAGGGATGACTGTCTGGGTTTTGAAGCAATCCTAGAAAGAAATTCTATGAGAAGCAAGCTATGTCCTGCAGCTTAGTAGGATTTTGCTCTCAAGACTGCTTTCTTCTGCAGCCCAGAAAGTAATACCATGTGAGGAATGACATGGTGTCAGGAGGAGAAAAGAAGGCTCTGAACATTCTCATCCATCCTCTCATCCAACATCAATCTTTTCTTTCCCATCAGAAGAGGACAAAACTAATTCTACAGTTTCCCAGGGCACAATGGATGTTTCTGCTCCTAGAAGGAAAATATATGTGCCAATCTTGAGATACACATTTCTTATCACTCTAGATACACACCAAGGCCATGATGGTAGAATGGAGATATGGGATTGAAAAGTATATGCTCGTAACTACTCTTTTATCTATCCAGTTGTCTGAAGCATAGTCCTTTGTACTTCAAAGGCTGTCACTGTATAATTAAATGTATAAACCAGTCAGAAGGTTTCAATGCAATTTCTCTTTTATCTTAGAGGCATTGCTGAAATGGCCTAGCTGTACATTGCTAATCTTCCCAGCCTCTCATACATTACTCGCAGCTTGGCCTATAGTTAAGAAATTGTCAAGCTGTTTTTTTCTCTCTGCCTCTCTTTGTCCCATTACAGTTACTCTTCTCTCTCTCAGCTCAGACTCACCAACCACCAGGCACTGCAAGGCATGAAATGGGGAGCAATACTTTTTCACTGAAGATTTCATCAGATGGCCCTCACTGGAGGAGTCAGGGCCCTTCTAGGAAGAAGCATCTCTAGCAGTTTTTCCTAGCAGTATTAACTTACAGCTTCACAAGAGGAGCTAATAGCTTTATGGAACTCTGCTAAGAT
The DNA here is from genome assembly GCA_013400495.1 of Nicator chloris. NCBI lineage: Eukaryota > Metazoa > Chordata > Aves > Passeriformes > Pycnonotidae > Nicator > Nicator chloris. The sequence goes on along the minus strand of WAAE01020342.1, from coordinate 8,359 downwards.
GTAGGATGTTCTTTAATGGCTCATTTTAAGCATTTGATAAACCTGGGGATGAGTTACGGAAGCTTAAGAATTAAATGGGATTTGACTGTTTAGTAAAGAAGCATTTTTCTCTACCGAAGACATAATGATTAACTCCACTTTATGGCTTTGTTTTATATTGCAGTTTGTGACATAACTGTTTGGGTCTACAGTTGGCAATGATTTATATGTTGTTAAAAATGCTCTTGATCCGCTCTTGACAAAGCTTATCTTAGGAGATAAAAATCTTCATTTTAACTGTTATTATTGGAAGAGGACCTGTTTGTGAAGACTGGGAGAGAGAATTTTCTAGAGGGAGAAAAGGTTAATATTTCTTTTAAGGTGCCAGAATATGTTTCAAGCTTCATAAAGTCAACAGCATTACGAAATACCAGAATTCTTAGTCTGTGGAAAACTCAGAATACAAGAAGTAAATGATCTTATCAAGTGTAGCAATTAGAATGGCTGTGAGAGAACACACGTGCACACATACACACAAACACAAGTAATTTAAAGGGTATATATTTCTTTCCCCTTCCAAAACCCACATATATATATGTATCTCAAAAGAGTTTGAAACCCTAAGTATAGGCTAGAGGATAGAGAGGGATTAGCTAAACTACTGGCCAGATGTAAGCACTTTCCTTCCATAATACTGCAGGTGATAGGAGTGTGTCTATCTTTTTCAACCTAAGGAGTAATAAACAATGAATATTGAAATGACAACTTGTTCACTCTCTCAACAGTGTTTGGAAATTATGGCCATACTTTAACTTCTTTGCTACCCTCAGCTTCAAACTGAGGTCCAAAATTGTAAAGCAAGATTTTGGATGTACTTTGTACAAATGTATTTTGGTTAGAGATGTGGGTGACGAAATGTTCCTTTAAATAATTTCCTCATGGAGACATAATATAAAATATGTGCTTCAACTTTGTTAAGGGATCTGATGACTCAAAGACCCATTAACTGAGCTGCTCTGTCACAGACAACTTAGACAACTTTACTGAATTGTCTTGGGCCTATATATTTTTGAGGTAAATAAGAGAGAGATGTAGCTGAAAATAGAAGATATCTAATTTTTAATTCCTCCACGCAAGCTTTATAATAATGACTGCAGATATTTTTTTCAAGTCCTAACATGTGCCTTTGAAGAAGAAAGGGCTTACTTTGAAGTTGTGTGTAAAGTTGTTGGTTGCTGTGAAAACATCCACTTTCAGATGTTAAATCTGGAAGTCTAAAACAGGAGAGAAGAGAAAGGATTGAAACAGATTGCACGCAGTTCAAAACTGTTGTTGCCAGAGAGACCCGTTTCATCAGCTGGCATCTATGGGGAGCTCCGTCTGTAAAATGATGATGATGATGATGATGATGATGATGACACAGAGTGAAGTAAATAGACAGACACCGTCCTTTTATCTGCATGCACACAGAGACCCAGCCCAGGCTGATGCTGCAGGTAGGTGCCCTGGCCCCTTACACGAGTCCGAGAAGTCAGGAGCAGCTGACAAGGACCCATCAAAGCCCTGCGCTGCTCCGTCGGTGATCAAGTTTCCCACTGTACGGTCTATGTGCATTGATTGACAGTGCTTCCTCTCCCGACAGGCAGGCCCCCGAGGGCAGCAGCCTGGCAGCTTGTTTTGTCAGCTGTGGCTGGCTGCTGTCAGCCGGGCCAGGGAGCCTGCACCCCGCGGGGAGCCTGGGCCAGGGCTCGCCCCTTGTGGGCAGCCACGGCTGGGGTGCCCCTCAGCCCCTGAACCCTGTCAGAGCCCCTGACCCCACAATAACATCTCACTGCCCTCATTTCAGCCTCACCTCAGAAGGCACGGGAGGCAGAGGAGAGAGGGAGGGCAACTGCAAAGCCTTGGATATCTGAATTTGCAGCTAAAATGCCTGTCCAGACGAAGATGAAGCCTAGAACTCCATCCCTGCCTGTTTCTTTGCATATTTGTTCAATGCTTGGGCTTACCTGGCTTACACCTGCTGTATAGCAGGGGTAATGCCTATAAAGAAGAAGTAGTAAACCTGTTGGCATTTTGCATCATAAAATGGAAAGAAGAGAACAAATTAGAAACTCGGTAGAAATATTTATGGGGGTTATAATTGTTTTTCCTAATTTTCCATTTAACTGTGAATACCAAATTCAGAAAATAAGCTGGTCTCCTCGTTTCAAGACCTACAGTGGTCTTGCCTTTAAATATGCTTATCTTCTCTTTACAGAAATCTAAAAGGTACAGCTGGTGTGCTAAGAACCTAAGTAATGGAACCTCAAGAAACAGATGCTTTACTCTGGTCTCATGGAAGATAAATGAAATCAACACAGACTCTTCAAAAGATGTAAGAGTTCTGTTTTTGCAATACCTTATGTATTATTTCCAAATTTAATGCACAAGTTTCAGATTTAAGTACTAGCACCATGCTATCTGCTGCTTAGATGCCTTGAAACAATTCCTTCAGCAGCAGGGCACAGCTTTGTAACGCTCTCCTGCCCCCCAAGGAGCCACGTCCTTCCTCACTCTCCTCTCTAGTTATTTCCCAGCTCTCATGAAAATGTTGCTGCTCTAAATTGCCCACAAAATACTGTCACTCATTGTCCTGCTTCTGTCTCAGAGGTAGGGAAAAAACCGGTCTGAAAATTTTGGAAGAATGCAGAATACCTGGGCCTCTTAAGCACGTTTGGATGCTAGCTAATGGAGGGAAGGATTTGCTTTCTGAAATAATGCACCATCACTCAAACTACTTTTAAGCCTTTACTGTATAAATAACCTTTTGCACTTCAAGGGTCATCAGATCACGATAGTTTGTAATGCAATTATAGTCAGCACTCTGCTCTTATGGGCTGTCTGATAATTTGCTTGTTAATATATTAGCACAAAGCATTGATCAAGTAGCTAATCCAATCACACGCTTTTTATTGATCTCCTATTGACCATCCTGCCAGTGATCACTTTTTGCTCAGGCCTGGTCAATAGCAGATGCCAAATAGGCTCTCCCACACCTAATGAGCTTACGAAATAAACCAAACATTTTCCTTTGCCCTCAAGGCTAGGATCAATTGAGAGCTTTTAGAGCAGAATTCAGATGATTTTTTCATCAGCTTTCCCCCTTTCTTTCTGCAAGCATTCAGGTTTGCATTAAGACCTCTATCTGGAACTTTCATTCTAATTTGAGGACATCTGAAAAGCAGCTGCCATGTCTGAAATACTCGAACAGCTGTAAACAATAAATCATGCGGGTGAGGAATTCTGGGCTGCACGTTGGCATGTGGTCTGTCAAGCCAAAAAAATAGAGACATACAAAAGATCAAGAGGTTAGGGGTACCTGAAGACTACAAAAAAAATGTACTTATGCCATATTTCATCCCAGAGAGTTGCACTTTGGTGGAAGGTCTACCCAGCATTCTTTAACAGGAGCATCATGACTTCATATATCAGGGTGGGGGGAGGCTTGGGGGTGCTGCAATGAATTAGATGTGAGCCTTTTCATGCTGCTGCTGTTGCATTAGGCAATTCCAGTATCAACTGACGGAATTTCACACTACAAACACAGATCCTTGCTGATGAAAAGCACACCCAAATTATGCAGGAAGGAACAGTATTTCGGTTACATGCATAAGTGCCAAATACTAGTTCTTTAACTTATAACAGTTCCCAATTTCTTACCATGCAGTACACAAATGTGACTGTAATGGATTTACAGGTACTCAGGAAAGAAAAGAGTGAGAGAGAAGGGAGGAGAGAGATTTCTTCGAAGAGGTAACTTTGACTTATCACAAGAATTCTGTAACTTTTATCAGATGTCTTTTCAGCTAAAACAGCTTATTAAGTCTCTGAGGAAAGTTCTTTGGAAAGAACATTTTCCATTTACTCAGAGGCCTTATAGCAAAACAATAGTGCTGTAATAGTAGATTCAATTAGATCATAAAAAAAGAATGCAAGATCCTTAGATCTTAAATATCCTTGCTTCAGCTATTACTATTAGCACTATTTTATATAGCTAGGTTGCATTTTCTCTTTAATCACTTTTATTCCATGATCTTGTTTTCATTATTTGGCTTAATATTTTCCTCATTACTGTACCAGATTTAAATTACAGAGAGGCACGATCTGAATATAAACCAGGTACAGATTTAAAATATTTAAAAGCATTTGTAACATGTAAGCATGCAATTTAAAACCATTACCAAAATCTGATTACTTGCCTGGGGGAAAAAAAACAGGTCAGCTAAAAACATTGGTGATATCTTTTCAGAATTTTTGCTTTAAATTACTCATAATTATGAATTGCAAAAATATTTGTTCAGCAGAATTTTTGATGTCAAATGAAAAGGAGTTCATCTTGTGTCTCTGTATTTTGCAAGTTTCCATTATTTTTTCCTTTGCCATCCTCTCAATAACCAGCTGTACAAACTTCTACTGATGAGGTTGGACCTTAGGTAAGAGGATTTTCCTTTATGTGAGGAGACATTGCTCTTGCTGTTAGTAAGTGTTATGTGGCCAGTTTCCACTGACAAATCCTTTACCTCTGTGGTTTGCTTCTATTTTTCTCCTTCTTGTGTCACTGTCTAAACTTATTCTCAGGCTTTCCTTTGGAGTGACCCAGGTAATTCCCCCAGGATCAAGCTGCATCCTGGTTCCTGGGATGATTCAACCCTGACATCATTCCTGAAAAGACTGTGAGAAAACAAAGAGTATAGGCAGCATCCACCCTGGACAGGGTTTACCTACTCAGACACCTGCCTGCAACTTTATGCTGTAAAACTCCCCTGTGGTTTGGTCTTTTTTAAGCTATTTTTGTTGAAAAAACCCACACATCTCCAGAATAACCATGGGAGGACTACAGGAGGCCTAGGGGACAGAGTAGGCCATGTGCTTAGTATGTTATCCACTCTGCTCAAGAAAAGAGTGGCTGAGCACAGTTAGGAGTGGCTTTACACCTCTTGGTTTGGAGGCAAGGGACTTGTCCCTCAGAGTGATGTCCTCGACTGCACAGGCAGTGCTATCTAAATGATTTGCATCTTTCTTATGCAACCTTAAATCATATAAGCCAATTGATTTAGAGCAGTGTAGATGCTTTTTGAACTCAGCCCAAGTGTGTAAGAACTATTTGGATTAATTGAGTCAAGTCAATAGCCTGCAAAATTCCAGATTTAAGTCTTTCTGACAAAATTCCTGAAAGTATCACATTTGTGAATGAACAGTAATCTAGTGTTGCAACTCTTCTTTCAGCTAAATTTCTTCAGGATCAGCTGCCTGTATTAGTGATTGTGTTTATATAAATGTTGTGGTTTTGCAAGCTGCTAAAACTAGTTGTCAAAGTTAGACAGGTATGACACAAAATGTGAGCACACATCTTATTAACATACTTGTTTCTCGTCTCTAAGTTAAAATGTGTAATTATATATTGTATATAGCCTAGTGAGGTGCACCTGAAAGTAGAGACCTATGAATAACATAAATGAATCCAGAGGAGAACATCAAAGCTGGTGACAGAGCTGGAAGATGTGTGTGAAAAGCAGCTAAGGATTTCAGGATTGTCTGGTTTGGAGAAAAGGAGGCTGAGGTGCCACCCCTTTGCACTCTACAGCTTCCCAAGGGAAGAAGTGGTTTAATTTTTTTTTTTAATCTGATGCATATATCTCAAAGAAAGAAGGCAGTGCCCAAATACTGTATGATATCATGTCCTTGCATTTTTGCAGTCTCAAGTGTGTAAATATTTAGGTTTTCAGAGCTATATATTTATTCTTTAGATAACTGCTGGTATAATCAGGCCTTTTGGCCTGCAAAAAAGATGCTATTTCCCTTGAATTTATATTATTTAGTGCTTAAAAAAGTTATATGATTTAGTGCAGAACATTGTCTACATGGTAGAGGCTGCCATGGTTTAGGAACGATGTTCTGCAAGGTAGTACTCCCACTAAAACCGTGTCACCCCTCACTTCCTCCTGCTCCCAACTGGAGGCACAAAAGGCAAAGATCGAAGGTTGAGATAAGAACAATTTAGTGGAAACAGCAGTGAGATAAGAAAGCGACAGCAACAGCAACAGCGTTAATAACAAAAGGTGTAAGACACAGAAAAATTTACACGGAAAGCCTGCAACAATAAACAATAATACCCTCTCCACGGCCACATTTTCTTGACCTGGAGGAGCCCCTTCTCCTCCTTGGAAGAGAGATGCCCTTTTCTTTGCTGCCAGGAATGAAGTGAGCTGGTATAGAATAACACTGGAGCTTTAGCCATGCCCCCTCTGTAAAAAGTGAACCTTGTCCTGGACTGAACCAGGGCGGAGGAAAATGGGTGGAATTTCATAGTCTGGAGAGAGAGACTTTCTAAATCCTAATTCTGTGTCTTTCTCAAAATCTTTAAAGAAATACGTCTTTCTTTTTTTTCCCCCAGAACTTTTGTCATTGACCACTAGAATATCTTGCTCAACAACTAACCAATTTCTTACACTTTTTATAAAGCACATATTCTGCTTTACAGCTGTCTGAAACAATGATTAAAAAGTGGGAAGTGACCATTAATATTTTCCAGTTTGAGCTGAAGGTCTTTTAGGCATCTGACCAAAATACTGTGAATTAATCATATGTGTATTTATGACAGCAGTAGCACTGTATCTTTTTCTCTTTACTCAGACAGCCATGCTCAAAAGAGGTATTGGAACTAGTCATATGAAATCATTACTAAGGCACTGGGAAAGAGAAGTTTCATTGTTCTTTTTTTCTTTTTCAAATTATGTTTTGAAACTCCATATTTGTAATTCCAGCTTTGTTTGGATTGCATTTTATGCTCTCTTGAGCACTTCTCTGTGTCTTGCGGAAAGAATTTTTTAGATGCATACTTTTCATACTGCATCTCTTTACGGAAATTATAAAGGCATGTATAACAAATAATACTTCTTTTTTTTTTTTTTTTTTTTTTTTTTTTTTTTTCCCTTTTGTTGGGAAAAACAAAAAATTTAGTTTGTTTTTTTTTTTTTTTTCCCTGTAGCTGGGAAAGACATAAAAGTTAGCTTGGTTTTGTCTTCTTTAGATCTGTAGTGAGCAACTGTTTTTTTCTCTAGCTAGGTCTCTACTTTCAGGTGCACCTCACTAGGCTATATACAATATACAATTAGACATTTTAACTTAGAGATGAAAAACAAGTACTAGATGTGCCTTCTACCACAACAATTTCCAAGAAAGAGGCTGAATTGATAGAAATAAAAATTCGGCATCTAAAGATGGTGCTTTTCATATGTATTTACCCATTCTTTAACTCCTTTAACATCTGTCTGGGAGGCACCACCTTCTTTAAGGTAGTGAAATCTTTCTGGTGAAAATGAGAGCTAATACAGCTGAAATAAGACTTTAGTATAATACGTATGCAGCTATATATTTTAATGTTATTTGAATTGGCATTGTTCTCAGTTATTTCTTCAGCATGGATGCAGGCTGCTCTGAAGTTCTATAGTGGCAGTAAAGTAGCTTATCTCTAGAAACACAAAGGCTTATTGGCTACACATTGCAAGGCAAAGTGTTGAAAGTAGTGAGAAAATGCAGAAAATCAATATGTTGGCATTTTCATGGTGGAATGACACTGGTAATGAAACTGGAATGACAAATTTAATTACATAATATAAATATTAGAACCATAAGCATAAAGGGAAATATTTATTTTTCTCATTCACCTATGAAAACTGATAACAATGTTAAGCTTGGTCAAATACAAAAAGGTGTGCACGTGTAGGAAGATGCTATGAAAATGATCTTTTCCCACAAATCACTTAGATAAGTATTTTTCTAAAGCAGTGGATAAGAAATAAATTCTCCATTTTGATTTGAGTAACCACCAACATTTGTTATAGAACACTGCATGCAATCATTATCTATTTCTTTATAGTGTTTCAAGCACAAAAAAAAAACTGCAAAGCCATACTCAGCTCGGTTCCCTTGTGAAACAAAGACATCAGACAATCAGAATTGTACTCCAGGGAAGGCTGATGTCTGTAGAATATCAAGGAGTTTCAGAGAAACAATGATTTCAAACACAAAGCCTTCCCTTCATGTGATCTGACAGTGGCAAAAATTAAAGATGTAAATATGTTTTACATGTGCTGCTTTTGAAGTGCATGTTTGAAAACATTTTGTGTAAGAAACAACTGCTTAAAAATATTCTGTGTGGTAACAGCTGAAAACAGCCATTTAAATAGCTATGAAAATCCCTATCCTTTCACTAATATCATGAAAAAATCAGTAAAACATGTAGAATTAGTCTCTACTGTGCTTCTTAACCACTATATTTTAAAAACATTTGTGTCTTTTACAATATTTTTTAAATTTTTCTTTTAATTATAAATAGCAG
>WAAE01020340.1:0-56185 GCA_013400495.1 Nicator chloris | reverse complement strand
TTTTTCCAAAATTAAAAAAAATTAAAATATTAATTGTACGTTGTTATTATAGTGTGTTTCAGTGTTTATTATTTGTTTCTGCAAATGTAAGGAAAGAATAGCTAGTTTGCTAATCTTATGGAAATTTTTCATTTAATAGGACAGAGACTAAAGAAGCTTTATTGAAGGGCTTGTATCTTTTGTCTTTTGCACACTTGTATTTAAGTTAACTGGCTTCTGCATGCTTAGGCAGAAATTGCTTTTGGAGTAAAGGTTTGTAGGATCAGGACACGCAGTATATCCTTATTCTTCTTGTTACGATTTGGTCATCTAAAATTCAAGTATATGATGAAATACTCTCTTCAAAGCTACAGAATTCTGTTTAAAAGAAGAGAATACAGACATACTGCCGTTGTATTTCAATAGAGAATAATAAAAGAGTGTGGATTAACTGGCAAAAATGTCACTACCCCCTTGATGGAGTACCTAAGTGAAAGGAAAAAATCCTTACTGTTTTTTGGGAGTTCCTTCAGTTTATGAAACAAGTTTCCTTCACTGATCGTACAGTTTTAATTTTTTTAGCAGACTTTCCATTTTTGAAAATATAAAGATAAGATCCATCAAATTGCAATTTATTGCGAGAAAACACGAAAATTTATAAGCTTATTTTAATCAGTGGTTATATGTGAATGAAGCCATTATAATTTCTTTTCAACACCTGCCTTTTTAGGTGATTTATATTTCAGGTTTTGAAATAAAGGTAAAATAAGAGGAAAACCCCTGTATTTTTGCTCTATTAAGTGCATGATTTTGTATGTAATCTTGCCAGTAACATGTACATATTTTGGATATATTCACTATGAACTCTGTTAACTAATAGTCTTCTTTGTAAGAAGAATAGAGCAATATATAATAATATTATGTATAAATAATACACGATCATAAACCTTGCTGGTTTCTTTTTCTCTCCCTCATGTTTTCCATGAGAAGTATGCATGTTCTCTCACATGTACCCAGTGTGAAGAAGCTGTGACATGTAAAACCATTTCCTATGATTTTTTTGAATTTTGGATGAAGCCAAAACTGTGCGAAGATGTTTCTGAAAGGAACAATTAATTTTGACTAAGGTTTTTTCCTACACCTACTAGGCTACAGTAGGTCATACGCTAATAAAATAATTCAGAGGAATTATAAACTAAATGTGTTGCGGTTTTTTTTCCTTTCCTTTGGCACAGTTCACACGCTGGGGACACCAAATGGGATGTCCAGATAAGGCCTGTCTTACCCAGCCTGCTCTTGCCCCTGGCCATAAATATTGAGCAAAGTATTCAGTTTACAGTTAAAAGCCCTTGGTTCCTCTTGCCTTCAACTGGGACAACAGAGTCACCCACCTGAGGCTGGGGGCAATCATCTTGCTTTCACACAAGCAAACACCACATATTTGTTTCTATCACAATCAACCTTTGTTGTTACACATGCATTTGTATTTACCAATTGATCTAAGGCTACTAATGTATTCTCGTTCTTAATTTCCTGGTGTAACTTGCCATAGCTCAGTGTCAGCCTCTCCACAGTTCTTGCCTCCTCTCTTTTGAGATATCTTCTTGATTAAAGTTTTGTGGAGGATTGAAGTAGTGTCTGAGTGTCTCATGTTGTTATTTTGCCTACAGAGGAGGACTTTTACATTTAATGATGAACAGCACAAACCCCTTTAACATCTGATGGTTGATCCAGGTTCTGCCATCCCTCCTCTCCTTCTCATCATGGCTTTTGTCTGTATATCACTCCGCAGACCAAAGATGCTTGAGAACAGAGTAATTTGGATTAAATAATCCAGTATTTAGTAACAGTTGTCCTGTGCACTTAATGAGAGAGGTGTCCTATCAAAACCAGAAAAAATATAGTTGTATAATTAAACATGTTATGATGAGGTCCAGTTCTGATTTCATCATCAATCTTAATTTTGGTTCCTCTCTTATTGTTTATTTGATAATTCTGTACCCTTTATCATAATCTTTAATATGAATTTCTGTGTGTTTGTATAGAGAGAGTGTGAGTGAGGTTAACTTAAAGTTTATGAGAATTGTGGGTTTGAATAGCATCCATTTTGTTGAAATGAACTGGCAACCAAAATATACCCACAAGATTGTCTGAATATTATTTCTCATGTTGTTTTTTTGCTGAAAAATCAATAGATTCTACCAGAGCTTGGCTGAGTGAGACCACTTTGCTTTGTCTCTCTCTATCAATTTCATCATCTTCAATCATCTTGATGATACTATTGACCAATTATATAAAAAATTTTCAGGCCTCGAGTACAGGGTGACATGTCGTTCTCGCTTTAGAATGCAAGAAAGTAGTTACCATCTCTTTGGCTGGAGATATTTTGGGCCACTTGCTCTGTAACTCTGCTTGAACTGCTGGCCAAGATGTCCTCCACTAAACTAAACACCTTTGTGATGTGAAGCACCTGAGGAAGGGTCAGCTGGTTAGCAGTGATTGTGTGCATGGAGGAGTGAGCAGGAGCATTTCATTACAGCAGCTTTGCTGGCCCGGGCCAGCCATGCCAGAGAAACTGCTGGTCCTGTCACCTCTTTGTTGTAGAAAGAACTTGCAAAGCTTTGCTGATCAACTGAAAACTAGCCTTCCTTTTCTTTCTCTGGTAGGGTTAGTTTTCAGATGGATCAGTCACCTGATCCAGCTGACTGCATGGGTGCTCATGTCCTGGTGCCTGCATTGGAGAGGCAGCTCTAGCAGGGCACGAGGCTGGAGAGGGCAGGTCGTCCCTTTGGGCTGGGTCCATCCCGAGCCCTCAGCAGGAGCTAAAGCAGTGTTTGTGGACAGGCAACTCTGTTACACTCCTGTCCCTCTTCCTCCTGCACTTTTTGGAGAAAAAGCCACCTGCCTTGGTGATTTTGAGTGTCAAATAATGTGTGATTAGGATGCTTCTCTTCTCCGCACTTGCATCTTGAAAGGGATCTGATTCGGTGTTTCTTGCTCCACACTGTTAGTGTAATTTCTTGCAAAAAAAAGCTTTTGGAACAGTCTGTAGGTCAATCTGTTAGACAAAGATATTATTCCCTTAAACCTGAATGGGAATGTAGACCCCCTTGAATTCTAGTTTCAATTCTCAATGCTCTAAATGTGCCGTGCTGTGATTAAATTGCAGGTGCGCTACTAAAATTGATAGGTTACGTTTTCCGGAGGTGTCTTTTACCTCTGCGGGTTTTTTTCTAGTCTATCAGGTTATTTCCTTTAGCTTCTTCTGCTTTTGTTCAGACTACTGTTATTGATGGCATGGGTTCCAGCCCTCTGCTTTAAAGAGGTAGGAGAAGTTTGCTCTTTCATTTCTTGCTAGTAAATCCTCAAGCACTTTTAAAAAAATCATCTTTATCTTCAATAACAGGTCTTATCTTCCTCTGGGCCTGTGGCATCAGAAAATGGTGGCAGTGTACTGCTTGCTGATGGCATTGACTTGAATGGAGAAATTAATTTTTGTAGTGTTATTCTCAACTTTCAACATCAAATTTTTCAGTTTTGCTACAGTAACTATACTATATAGGTAGCAACATGATCCGTGCAAATAACTAGAGTAGCTATCTTATGTTCATTACTATTTAATATCTTCTTAAAAATCTGAATTCCTATTGTTGCGACAGGGCCTTTGCATCTAAGAATGGAGAACTAAGGCATCCAAGACCTTCACTTGGCCATCAGCTGGAAACCATAGATTTGTAAAATGATCTCATTGTTGGGAACTGAACCAGCCTTCATTTTGCTGTTTAACATTTGGTTTCTGTCACTGAGGAAGTATGGTAAATTGAGAGAGAGAGTGTGATGGGGGCACTGTAAGATTCTCTGTCAAATTAAACTACGAGCTTGGCGTGTCTTGGCAGGGTTGTTGCATTGACACAGATGGCAGCTGTACTGTCCCATACCAGGAATGCTGATTTGAGCAGACTGCTCTTCTTTCTATGATGAGAATAACAAATTCACACCTAACGTTCAGTAAAGTGCTAAAGACACTAAAAAAAAAGAATAAATACTGAGTATTATTTCCCCATAAACTACACCTTTGAAAATTTTTATTAGAAAACAAACTATTTGCTAGTAGGTTGAAGTGCATGGTTTCAGAAAATTGCTTTCTGGAAGAAGGAACTCCTGAGTGGTTTGGACAAAAAAAATGTTGCCTATGTGAGTAAATGTGTACTGATATTGAGGAAAATAACCATCATCCGGGCAAGTAACTTGCGATCACTGCTATCTGCATTCAGCACATTGGTTCAAACTCACTGCACAATTCTGACATTTTTTCTTTCTGTTCACCACCTTCCATGTCCATGAAATGGACTTTAAAGCTAGTATTTGTCCTTACATGTTCTTTATATCTAAGAATTCTTTACAACTCTAGATATAGTTAAAACCAATATGCAGATACACTCTTTGCCCCATGATAAATGTTTGGATTGTCAATTTGCTTTAGAATTTGATTGAAAGCAATAGACAAGGAATATCTACTACTTACTCTTTGTGTAGTAATATATATATTCACATTAGTTTACTGTGCAACCTCTAGACTTACCCACACACACCAAAGCTCCAAATCTGTTCTGTAAGGCATAGGTTGATTTTTCAGCAAGCACGTGTTTCATACAGAGGTTAAGTCTTTAATACATGGGAAAAATAAAAATAAAATCAGTTCTCTTTCTTCTAGTTTGGAGTTCTGGCAAAACCTGCACACATCTCCTGAACAGAAACTGTCTCCAGGGCCTAGTAGCTACAAAGAGGAGAAATTGTGTTCATATACTGTTGCAGTAGTTCGCAAACAGGGGAGGATAGACCCTTCCTTCTCTGGATTTTCAAGGGGTACATTTTGTAACCTCTTACTTAGCGCTGAGTGTTTTGTAGGCTCCCTTGTTGTTAGCAAGTTGCCAGAAGTCGTTATTGTGTTTTTGTTTCCGTAACCCACTTCTTCCTGTTTGTGTGCCTGAGAGCAGAGATTTTTTATTTTAAGAACAATTTACTCAAACTGAAATGAGATTAGCTGGGCTGGCAGAGAAAACCATTCTGAGGGACTGTCTGCCTGAACATGCCCTCTCCTTTTGATGAGAGCAATTCCCCATCTTAGAGTTTTTAGTAGTCCCCTTGGGCGGTCGGCAGAGAGTCGTAACTTCTTTTGCATTTGACTGGTCAGTTTTGGCCACCTGATGACTCACAGCTGTCATCTCAAAATGACTCTTTTTTGGTATATTCCAGTTGGGATAATAGTGATGGAAAAGTTGAAGCAGGTAAAAGAAAAAGGCCATTCAAATAATAATAGTAATAAAAAATACAAGTTAATTCTCAGTACCCTGTCTCTCTCTAAAACGATTGACACTAGAAAAAAGTGGGTTTTTTCCTAGATAAACTGTTTAAATAGGAAAACACCATGGGAAAAAAAGACTTTCTGGGTATGTTTTTCCACAGTAGAGGTGGTATTACAATGTACCTCTGAATACTCAGACTGATCTTTTTTTTTTCAAATCCATTTCCTGATAGTGTCCCCTGCACTTTTCTAGAAGCGGGAAAGGGGGGCAAGAGTTTGAGAAGCACTCCACTTTGCAGCTAGCTGACTTTCCCTGTGCTGATTACATAGCTCAGTACTTAAATGAGCTCAGCTTACTTATTTTCCAGCTTTTGGGGTTTAGTTTATGAGGTCTGAGGTGTTTCCTTCATCCTAATCCATGCATCCCTCTCTGCAAGGGTGATAGAGAAAAGGGAAGCATCTGGGACTGGGATGAGCCTTCTGCCACAGTCTGTGCAACGGGTTAGAGGTGATTTCTGTGTTTTGTACACAAGGTCTCCATGTGACAGGGGGCCAGCAACGTGAACCTCAGCACCGGGGGGGGTGCTGCCAATATCCTCCCCCAGCTTGCCCAGCCAGGCTTAGCACCAGCCAAATCTGAAGACTTCAGGCTAGTGAGGCAGGAGATGCTGCTGCAAGGTTTCTATGGAGACAGAAGTGGAAGATGAGAGACAACTAACAAGAGGCCAACTAAGAGAGCTCCTGGATAGTGATTCGAAAATAAGGACTTTTAAAAATAACCCTTTACCTTATTTTCCCCCACCCAATCTTTGTTTCTGAAGAAAGAAATCAGAAAGGCAGTGGGTTGCCGGCAGCAGTGAATGAGAACTCTCACTCACCACTTTCATCTGTTGGCTGTCATGCGAGACCTGTAAGTAGCAGTTTGCTATAAACTGGCTGCAGGCTTATAAAGTGTGTAATAATTGTAATTTTGGACTAGCAGAAAACGTGAAATGCATTTAAAAGGTGTTTTTCCACTTCTGTTTTCATCCTTTTGAATGTAGTAACTTCAAGCATGGCACAAAGGCTCTTTCTAAGCCATGAACTTACATTCGATATTAACTGTGGCAAAATAGAGGTATATTTTACTGCATTCAAAAATTTTAGTGTGTTTTACCCATATGAAAATCACAATCTAGGTTTTAATTCCCTTTAATCTGTTTTGTTTCTCTTTATCCTTCAGAGTGTTTTCCCTACACTGATGACTTGTAATGTAGACATTAGAATGTTTCCAGAAAAATTGTATGAAGCTTTTTCCAAGAAAGATCTTAGAAGAAGGTCACCGTGTATCAGTGAAAAAGGGAATTCTTTGCCAAGTCTCTGTTTTACTTTTTTTTTTTCTCCTCAAAGGGTTTAGGAATTGGGAAATTATGATTGTATCAATTTCTTACATAAAATTTAAAACTTATACAACAGGCCATAATTGGAATTAAGGATGAATTTAGTGCTTTCAGTCTCATGCTGGATTGATTTTTGCTGCTGTTATGTTAATGTGATGCTTGGATGCTTATCTTAACCTTTAGAATACAGAAACTAGACGAGATTGTGACTCAGCTTCTTAATCAATTTTTAAAAATCTACTGAGAAATTAAAAATAAAGAAAAAATGGTGCACTCAAGAGAGGTGGGAACTCCACAAGTTAATATAACATGTCAGTTCCCATCCATCCTGTTGCTAAAACAGAATGAGGAAATCAGCCAACTGATATCCTTTTGCATTTGCATGCCTCTTCTCAGACTGAGGTGTCCTGTTCTATCCCTCTGACCGGTGCCTTAGGAATCAGGGAAAAACCTGAGGCAGAGTAGTGTGGTCTCTGCCTTCTCTGTCCTGTCACCTGTGCGCAGGAATTTTCCTATTTTTCATATTGTACCCAGAGTCTGATTTGCTCCCTAAGGCCACTTGTGAATCTGATGGGCACATCTGTGAACGTGGGTCTGTGTGATGCTGTTGAGAAAACCCTCCAGAGAAACAAAGTGGTGGCAAAGATCAGAAATCAGCTGTTTGTGGGAACTGGGAGCACTGGTGGTTGGTTTAGGTAAAGTTCAGTTGGAATAAACTCCTGCACTTCCTACCTCAGACGAGAGGCACTTCTGAAATTTTAGAGAAATCTAATCTCTTTGTGTGGACAAGTGGGAGGAAAGAGCAAAGTGTCTGGTTAATTTGAACGAGAAAAGTTATTTTGCTGGAAAAGGGCATATGCACAAGGAGGGCATTTGAACTCTGTGCATTTAGCAAAAATTTTTTCTAAAGTGTCATACAAAAATTCAATAACCTTGAGAAAAAGTTGCCAAAAGTGAAGGACTATTACAGTGTAAACCAAACAAATTTGATTTACCCCCACATGCAAATTGTTGGAGGTTATGTAGGTTTCCATTACACAGACATTTCATTTTTTCTCAGTCTTGTTTTGGAAGCAGAGAGAGTAAAAGGAGTAAGATGTTGAGGAAGGAGTAGCTAAGTCTCATTTTAATTAATAGTGATTTAAGTATGAGCAATTTCCAGCATCTTAGTACTTCTTACAGAAAAGAAGAAAATGGTTACTATCTACCAGGAGTTTTATTTTTCCCTTTGATGTACTCTGAATTCCTCCTGTTGATCATAATATACTTAACAATTGTGCTTGCAGACTTGAAAGTGTAACAGATACTGATTTGTCCTCCCAGAGGCATGCTAGATTTGACATGCAATACACAATTGAACTTCTTAAAATACTGTATTTGTCACTGTTGAAAAGCTTCTAAGACTATAAACATCATTATTTCGCAAAATGCAACAAAACCAACAGCAAAACACATCAATTACTATGGCTTGCTGTACATATACATATATCTGTACATATACACAGGTATAAATTTAGAATATTCATAAAAATACTGAATGTTGCAATGGTGTAGGTACCATGATATGCAAAAGCAATATTCAGTAGATTTTTGCTGCTGTGAAAGAATCCCTCTGGTCCTAGAATGGTCTTCCACAGCACTGTGCTGGTAACTGCTGTTTTAAGTATATCTTAGAGATGCCAGAATAAAAGTAGGGTTATACTGCTGTCAGTACAGAAAGCCAGTCACTTTCCAGGGACAGTCAATGAAATTTAGTCAGGTATGTGTGGAAGGTCCTCTGGGAAGGTGATCTAGGTACTTAAATAATTCCTAATTTTTATAGCACATTATAGATTTTCCTGGATTGCCTTTTCAATCTTACACCACATAGCATTTTCAGCAGCAGAAATGCTGCCAGAAGGATTGGTATCCATTTGGGGAAAATAATTGAGGCTGTATGTAAGTAGTGAGGGTAGCACCCATCACCACAGCCTGGGAACATAATTAATTACAATTTTATTTTTTATGTTCTTTTTCTTAACTAGCCCTGCTGGCACAATTTAAGCCTAAACTTAATATATTTAATGATATTTAATAATATTTAGATTAGTCCAGCTGGCATGAGTCACACTAAAGGAAAAAAAGATAACAGTTTTGATATCATTCACTTAGATACTCATGTGAGAGGTCCTAACACATGTCTGTAGGAATGCAACAGTGTTAACTTATGGTAGTATTACTGCAGGGCACTTTCAGGGTGTGGGGAGCAAATGTTAAGTTTTCCTCTGGTTCTTTTGGAAGAGATGTTTAGGAAGCAATTTTGCAGCCTCGGTTCTGCTTCTGTGTAGTTGTTTTTTTTCTTTTAATCCATCCTTATGAGTTTTTCTTTGGTTGCTTTACCAATTTCATTGTTCTGGAATGTCGCACTCCTGATAGTGCCCTTGGAGGGCGAGAATCAGAGACAGGGGAGGGGCCTTTGAAGCAACTTGAGCTAATCTGATTCATCCCTCAAATTATCTGTGTTCCACAGGACTGTCTGCCTGGTGAGTATATGATAGCCATCCATCAGCATTTGCAGCTCTGTGGAGGTTGTTTCAGGCAGAGGTCAGATTTGCACAGCTTTTGTTGGAAGAGAGGGAGATCAACCTGTTGGAAAATCTATTTAATTTTTGGTTTTACCCTCCATGTAGAATTCTCTCTTTAAATTTTTTTTTCCCTATCTTTTGTCTTTAAACATTCTCAGAAATGTAAAGTGCATTGACAGATAGGACCATTTCTTAGTTTAACAAATTTCACTAACTGGTGTTTTTTTCTACTTTTCAATCTTATTTTTTCCCTTCTTAATGCCATCTCATTATAACTCTCATATCTTCCATGTCACACTAAGTGATTTAGTGAATCTGGTGAAATATAGACAAATGTGTTCCCTTGGCCATTGGTTCAGATATCAACAGTTCTCTCTAAGTGAAAGAAATTGTGTCTTATTTTTAAACTTTATCGTTCTCCATCAATTTCCTTTCCCTTCATTTTAGTCTTTTTGGTTGGGCTCAGGATAAATGTACTGTATATCAGAGGAGTTTTTTTACCTCTTCTGAGCAGGTCCCTGAGCCTTTAGCTTTCTTTGGATAGTATATAAAGTGGCAGTTTTGGCCAGGTTGAATATTTGTTAAGATAAATGAATCAGCTAGCAGGTCCAAGGACTTTCCTGCATGGTGATTTTAATGCTCACAAATACTATGGTTAATTTAAATAGAATCATAACTTTAAGTAGAATCATAACTTTAATTTAAATAGAGTCAGCTCAGGAAAGACTTGTGGACCAAAATAAGATAACAGGGTTGACTGCTAGAGCAGTCGTAAGCCTCCTGGCAGGAGTGTGCTGGAAGGAGAGAGTTTCTTAGAAAAGGAATTTACTGCTGTGTTCACAGGATGAACAGGTTGAAACAAGAATTTGAGGGGGGAAAGAAGAGAAGTCTCTCTGTTCTATGATACAATTGGTTTGGATTTGGCTCTCCTTACACCAGGGCATTGTGAGGAGACGGTGACCAGAAAAGAGACAGATAATGTTTCTTCTGCTGCCCAGGAAGAACAAGTTTTAAAAACCTTTCCTGGCAGTGTGAAGCTGAGTTGTGGAACTCACTGCCAGAGGAAATTGAGGACAAAGGTGTAAGTTAAAAATGGAATTAGTGAGGTTCTTGGAAGGTAGACATCACAGTGGCTATAAAATGTAACTCTCATGATGTACCCTTTTCATTCAAGTTGTTTAAATCTCCAGTTTAAGCAGAAAATGGGAAGAACATGTCCTAGTTTTATAATCCTCCTTGACTGCCTGCTCTCAGCCATGGTCAAGGACAATCATACACAGTACTGGCAAGACTGTTCTTGCAGGTCAGGGAGCTTGGATTTTTTTTCTCCAGAAATAAGATGCTTATTTCAGTCTATACTTCTGTATTTTTTATAGGTTGCACTGAAAATGAATTCTCAAATTATAGTATGCAGCCTTTGCTCTGGTTTGCATACGGAGGCAATGCACAGGTGTTCATTAGGAACCCGTGGTGATCAGGCCACTTGGATCTTTCACCAGAGTTGTCGTCTCTTTGTGCAGCTCTAAGTCTCTTGTAGGAATTCAGTTACATCCTTATCATTGCACTCCGTGCCTACAGAATGAATTCAACTGGGATCTTGGATCCCACTTCTAGAAACTGCATGCTGTGGTTTCCTCTGTTGCATTTGAGATGGTTTGTGTTCTTTGGTTATACCAGGAGCAGCTTAATTTTGTGTCAGGCTAGCTAGATTTTTACGTCACACTTGTAATTTTGTTTCAGACAAGATAGACTTAATAGATTCTGACTCTTCCTCTACCTGATAAGGATGATTTCTTTTTTTTTCTTTTTAATTTTGTACTGGTAGAGGAAGAGGGCTTCGGCTGAATGCAATATATTTAAAAATTTGATTTTCTATTAAAAGTTTTATAATTTAAGGAAGAAAAAAATACCAGAAATTACTTGTTATACTAATTTTTTTCTGTAGCTTCTTGATTGATGGCAATCTTGAATATTTTTGGAATCAGCCCATTCAAACATATTTGAGGCTTAAATACCAGGTTTATGGTAGTATGCTGATTATTTCTGAAAAATGTGGCTGGTCCATAGTGAATTATGCTGTTGAATTCTTCTGTCTTAAAACAAATATCTACAAGGGCATCTGAGTCTATTCCCCACTGTTCTTCCATTATTCTGTTCTCTGTTCCTGGAAGAAGTTAAGATAAGACTGGGAAGCTGGTGGAGATGGGCTTAGGTGAGTGGGAGAGACATTAACAGTGCTGAAGGCTGATAGCTACTTTAGATTTTTAAAATTCCTTCTTGGCCTTTGAAGTTTAGTATATTTAGTAAAAATAGATGCTAATTTAATTAGCATTTTCATTTATGGATAATTCTGTTTCAAGTTGTCCCTTCCCAAGACTCGTTTTAATATTGGTGTTATCTGTTCCAAGAAAATAGAAAGCAAAGATTGCTTTTAGGTTGGGGGTTGGGAATTTACTTAAACATGAATCCCTGAGGAGGAGAATCACTTGAGTTCTCTTTAGCTCTACCTTAATTGCATTGAAAAGTTTCAGAGATAGTTATATGAAATATCCTCCATCATTTAGAAATTTATGGAAAATTATTTTAGAGTAAAAATAGTAAGTTTACTTGAGTTACTATTTCACAATTTTGAGCTGTGCAAAAAATAGCCCATGCATAATGGGATGTACATTAATTCTCTTGGTAACTGACTAAATTTTCTTGAAACATATATATATGTGTGTGTGTGTATGAAATTAGTACTGCATGTATACCCTATAACAACATTTTGGTGGAATTATACCACTTAGATGTCTACCTCTTAAAAGCCTTGAACCTGAGTTCCTGGAAAAATATTTTCTGGTTATATTAAACAATATAGCAATATAGATTGTTAAAGCCCAGGGAAACATGTCTTTATTGCAAATCTTGTTGGCAGGCAAGTGCACATGGTGGCATGTGCATCCTTTGTTTTCTAGAAGTCCGAAATCCAAGGAACGCTCTTACAAAATTTTGCTATTTTAGTCCACATTTTGTATCTGTCTGCACAGCAAAATTTAAATCACTGAAGCCTACAGGTTCATAAGTTGTAAGCTTATATTTCATATTTGATTCCTGAAAATGCCTTCTCTTCCTGGAAGAAGATCTGAGATGGTGCACATTGGTCAGAAATCCCAAACACCAAAAATCTTAGTACTTCATAGCTCTTTCTAGCTTGATTTCAACCTAATTTGGCACATAAATTGTAGTTGACCTCAGGCAGAATAATTCAGATGTTCGAACCTCTTAGATGTGTAGCCAATAGCAAATTGTCTTGTTGTATGTATTTTTAAACATCTGCAAGCTGAGCTGAGAAGCAGAATGCAAATCCTAGGACTTGAAGATACCTGTGAGGTTATGAAAATCCCTTTGGGACTGCAGAGAATCCTGGTGCCTTTGAACACTGTGATTTTTTTCCTAGGCATGGTGCATTTAGAAATTTAGTATTTGCATTAATTTGTGGTAACAGAAGTAGAAATGACAATAGAAGCAGCTCATCAATAATGTAATAGTAAATGTACAGTCTGAGATAATAAATTTTGTTGAACCTTTTAATGCCTATTCCATGAGGAGTGAAGGAATTGTTTCCTGCAGTTTGTATTTCTGTTTTATTGGGATAGAAGAATAATTTTTTGTTCATGCATGAAAAGGAAGTTGTATCAAATTAGCAGTAGCAGAATTGGTTCTTTCAATAGCTTTCTTTTAGTAAAGTAGGTACCAGTACACAGACAAATGATATTTTCGATAGATTGCAGAGGGATCCCCATGCCTCTTAGTTAGGAATAAGAAACAGCTAACTTCTCAGCTCATGGTAAGTGGGGTTTAGGTTGGAAGCTTTGACTACTTGGAAAATTTGACTAATAAAAGTTGTGATTATTTTACTTAATTAAATGTTGCTTATATCTGTATACATTTCATCTTTTCATTATACAGGAGTTTTTGCTTGAGATATTTCATGCTCTGTTTTTTTTAGAAGAAGTGAGGGAAGCCCAAGTTCCAGCAGGATGTTCTATCTTCACAAATTGACCTTTGAAGGAGAATTATGTCTAAAACCTGAATTTTGAAATTCTTTAATTGTTTGAAACCATGGGTTTGATTCCAAGACAGGATTGTTTGGTTCTTCACCATTTTAAAGCCTATAAAATGGGCTCTGATGAGATTTTTTTCAGTGGAAGCTGTTCTTATAAGCGCCTATAAAACAGAATTCTCTTGACTACAAAAGACATAGCTCTTTTTTTAACCATAAGCTCTTTTGGCCAAACATCTGTCTTGTCACGGGTCCATAACATACCCTCTTCTACCAGCCATCCTGAACAAAGTTACATGTCAGTGGTTGGTGAAAAGACTCGTCTCTGCACTCATTCATAAGATCCTCTCAGATTTTTGAAAAGTTTCAGTATGTTCTTAGAAACATCACGAGCGTTGATGAAAACAAAAGATCTCACGCATTAAGGAAATGGGTGTGTGGTATCAAGTTTAGATGACTTCCTGTTGTGTGCTATTATCCAATAATACAAATCCAGTAGGTTCTAAACTTGCCTTGGGCTTCCTTAGTTTGTCTATAGGGTTACTGGTTCTAAAAGCTGTTGTGTTACGAAACTGAAAGCAATGAATTACATGGGCCTCCAAAAGTTTGTGAGTTCATCTGGCATCCCCATCCAGGATCGCTGTCAGTATGCATCCATGGATGAGACCAAACATGCTGTCATCTCTCCACAGAGATCCCTTTTCTTCTGAAAATCTTGTTTTAAAAAATAGACAAATATTTTGGTCCAGGATAACAAGCTTTTAGTTTTGAGTTTTAGCAGTAGAAGCCACAGTAGAAATTTCCACGTGTATTTCCTGTGATATTGGGATCATGTTTGCCTCTTCACCTTCAGTAACAAGGAGAAGCAGGAGCTGCTTCTCTGAATAGTCCCCTCCCTGATCACATTGGACTAGAATATATCTAACATCCTGCCAGTGATAACTGACTGTGGTATCTTTTGCAGCCAGTGAAGGTAAGGAGCTGTGGTTATGATCTTTTTCCCATCTGTGTCGTGGAAATTAGCTGTGGTTTTCTCCCACGGGCCTCACAAAAATGTTGGCCTTGAGCTTTGGAAGCTTGAGGTGGAGAGCTCAAAGAAAGAAATGGCTGAATTCCATTCCATAAAGCAAGATATCCAGGAACAAAATCCAGATGGGAATTTGAGGGTATTTTTGAGCACTGGGTCACCATATTTAGGAGCAATCATTTAGTATATCAGCAATGAGGAGTAAGCAGTGGCCTTAGCTGGTGTAATTTCAACTGAGGATAATAGACTATTGTAACTTTCTGACTATATACATTAAAACAGGTTGGCATACCAATACCTAATCCAGAAGAAATGTGTTAGAACTGCATCCTTAAACACTTTTTGACTTAGATAGGAATTGTTACAAATTCAGGTTTGAAAGGTGCCAATGATTCACAGAGATACTCATTGTCTGGGAAAATGAAGCTCCTCTGAGACTGGCAGTTTTTGGATGTTGAGCTCAAAAACAGCTGCCTGAGCAGTGTTCCAGGAGAGTGTAAACAGGGAGGGAGATCTGCTACATCCTATTTGATGAAAACAATAGTGTGATGTGGTTTTCTGGGGTTTTCTTTCCTCAGAACTGGGATGCATTGGATTAACTAATGTTTTTGACCTAATGACTAATGACCATGTCTGATCATGAGGTAAACTGAAGTGTAGAGCCTTTTTGAGAACTAGTTCAGTTATGAAATGAAGACTAATTTATTAGGAGTTGAAAAGGAAATTATGTTTTCAGGGAAAAAAATCTGGATCTATCAAGTCAAGCTTTTATTTGAACCTAATTGTATTTAGCAGGTTACCTGTTCTTGTGGGTTTATTCCTGTCATGTCTTAAGACAGAAAACAACGTGTCTTTGTCACAAAGCAACTCCAACTGTATAATTTCAAACGAGGATGTCATCTGTATTGTGGAAAACACCCTTTTTACTTTCTGTTTTTCAGGACTTGCTGACAGAGCAGCAAATTTAGCACCCATCACCTTTGTCTCACCTTGCACTTTCCCTCCACAGATGCTGGGGTCTTGCTGAGCCATTGCCGACCCTCGGCAGCGAAGCTGTGCCGAGCGGGAGGATTGCAGCGAACCTCTTCCCGTGTCCTGGGGGAGCCAAATGCCAAGTGTGGCAAAACCCTCTGGGAGGGTAACACAGGTGCGAGAAAAATGTTGGGAACGTGGCTCCATATTGATTTTATATTAATGTTTGACATGCAGAGTGGGAATAATATTCCAGTGGCAATTCCTCTCAAGACAGGCATCATTATACAAAATAAATGTCAGTGTTTTCCCTTCATGCCTGCAGCCTTCTGATTCACATAGATAATTTGAAGATTTTGAAATTTAGGTTGTCCATTCCTCTTTCTTAGTGGAGAAAAATTAATTAGTGTGTCCTGAAATCATTGTTTAGAAAATAACATCAGGGATTTTTTTCTGCTCCTTTTGCTCTTCTTTGGAGACTTTGAGCAACACTAAATGTTCAGACTCACCAACAAAGATAAATGCTGAGGTCTGATCCACTCTGCTTTTCTACTGTTCTCTGCTGCACCTTCCTGTATCTCCCTCAGCCTTTCTGATGACTTCTTAGTGAAAGTCCTGTTTCAGATAGTCAGTATCAGAGAGCAAGGAGATAGAATGATGATTCTAAGCACAAATATATTCTGATAAATCACAAGTCAGTGATTGGTAAAGGTCAAATTTTGATAAAAAAATGAGTCAAGTTCTGAAAAATATAAACCAGGCCTCATAAGCAGTTCTGATATTTTTCTCGAATATGATAGTTTCTAGACTATTACAATTGTGTTCGGGTGCAATGCGAAGCCTTTCCAATTTTATTGTCAGTGAAAAGTGCATACTTTATAGCTGGAGACGGAAATCCACTATTCCTTTAGTCACAAACTGTGCACAAAAAGGAAAAAAAAAGTATTTTCACACTCTCTACTGAGAGTACAAAGGCTGGTGGTATGGGAGTGCCCTGAAATTTGCACAGAGAGGTTGTGTTCTCCTCTGCTGAGAATGACATCCATAAACATCGTGGTGGAAAACACTATCCACTGATGCATGGAGAGAAACATCGACTTATTTTATTGCCTGAGAAATAATTTGAATAATGCAAAAGAATTTCATTGTCTCTATTCTGAACCTGAAGGCAAGACTGAAAATGTCCAGGATGTGTTTTCCATGGTGACTGAAATCAACCAGATTGGTGGGACTTGTATGACTTGTGCATGGAGCTGGTACCTTCTGAGATCAGGACTTGGTTCTGACTGCAAATTTTTTGAGCTGTTTCTTTCTATGGAAGAACATATTTTCATTAAACCATATATATTCTTAGAAGAAATTACTTTCCTTTGGTCGGAGAAAGGATGGTATCCTCACTTCCAGTTTCCCCTGTGACTTAAGAAAACAAACAGAAAAATCCCCATGGTGAGCTAGGACATTTGCTTATTTTAACATTAAAAGAGTTACTTAGTTTAGTCACTTTAAAGTAGTAAGAAACTTTAGATACCATATTATCTGCTAAAAAAAATATTTCTTTTTAGAGAAAACAGAAGTGCTGATTTATTCACTTAAGCTTAAAAAGGAGTTACCAGGTGGTCTCTTTCCCAAGGTTTGGGCAGATAATACATTCAAGGCTTAGAGAATAAAGATGCATAAGCCTCAAGCATCTTTTCTCCTCATAGTCTTTTGAATTACTGTACAGTAATTTATGTAAGTGGCTTCTGTTGCTCCCTTAATGACTTCATAATTTTCTTGCTGTGTTTCCTCACATGGGATCGCAAGATGACTACATGGTTACTTCAGTGATATCAGTACTGGACTAGATAATCTCAGATTTCTAGACTGAAATATCTCCACAGAAGATGAAAAAAGGGGAAAAAATATTATGCTTTTCATGCTTGAACAAATATAACAGTGATGAGAAACTAAGTAGTTAAGACAGTAGAGAGGTATTGTCTGAAACTGTGATAGCTTTTCATATCTTAGTTTCAAAATGATACCCCAATATATTCCACAAAAATACTGAATAAAAATATTACTTTTGACCATTTTCAGTGCTGTTATATTTAAAATATTTCCATTTCTTCCCTGGTAAGCTCCCAATTTTAGAAAAAAAATATTATTCAGAGTAAGTTTTTTTGCAGGATTTTGACTGGATATTATGCCAAAAGTATTAGTCTTTTACTTACTGGCAATATACATAAGTGTAAATGGTATACCAAGTTAATTGAACAATATTTTCTTATTGCTTACCCTTTTGATCACATAAGTTTTTTCAACAAGATAGAAAATATCTTTTAACTTTCAGGTAGATAAAACGACATACAAATATTGCTTAGTAACACTCTTTTATTAATATGGTTTCTAAGAAAAGAAAATTAGGACTATTTAATGTTTCTCTTCACCAAGGAAAACAATACTGAGAACAGAAGAAAATCTTTATGTGGAGTATAAAATGCTTCTCTGTTCTTAGGAGATGCCAATATCTTCTGTTTCATCATATCAACAATTTTCTCTTATGTTGTGGAGCAGTTTGCTTATAGCTTCCAGTCCAGAAAATGATTTTGAGATGCAGTTGAAGCAGTAAGCCTGTTATAGTTTATGATGTTGTGAATTTCCATTGCTCATTCCCATTGTGCAGGTAATGACTTTGGGGGCAGAGAGTGAAATGAAATTCCCCATTGAGTAGATAAACACTCATTTATTACTGCTTCTCTAGGTGCCAAATTATAGGCTAGTTGATAGTGAGAACCTCTATCAGTTTTTAGCCTTTGACTCCAGATGACTGAGGTAATCACATGACTCGTATCACCTCCAAAGGAAAAGCTCCTCTTATGAAAGAGTCGTTGAAAGACTGTTGCTGCATTATTAATAAAAAAACAGAGGCAACACAGAATCCCTGATGTCTCAGGATGATGAGGTGAGACTTTGAGTTGTCCCACAGGAAATGGTTTTATTTTATTTATTTTCTTCCAGCAAGTTTTGCATTTCCTTTGTTGCCACAGGCAGCTGTAATGCTTTCATGCATAGAGTACAAAATGCAAATAGCAGCTCTACAGTTGATAAGTGGTTGGAAATGCTTAGTGCCACAGAATGGCAAACCTACTTGGAATGTGCTATCTCATACACATTTTTCTATTTTGTAGTACCTCTGCTCAGGGTTCCTGTGTAACCTTGACGAGCAAGGACACTGCTAAAGTCACAGTGATGGTGATATGGGATGGTAAAATACTTGGAGCAAGCATCAAGATAGAGTCCTATTGCTTCAGTGGGAAAAAAATCCCTCTTCCTAATCACATACACATTGAATTGGTGAAGGGCATGTATTCAGAAGCTCAGTATTTCATTAATGATGGATTGTCGCTTTTGCCATGCTAAAAGACGCACGGACTCTGACTTGTTCGTTCTACCGAGAGATCTGAAGGTCTGAGTTTATTCAAAACCAGCACCTTACTTAAAAGTTTCCAGACAGCTGGACATAATTGGTTAATTCAATCACTACCCTGTCACCACGATTGGTTAATTAGAATCAACCCTTCGTGTGTAACATTTTTGCAGGTGCAGGGTATTTTCATTCCTTAGATAGGAATATTTTGACAACTTTATCATTCTCAGAAGGCTACAAGGCCTTTCCCAAACTGCAGGCTGAAAATGAAATCTACAATGGATGATGTAATACAATAATGTAGTTTGAAATTAATATTTAGTAAGGACTCACCTGTGGTTAATTTGTAATAACTTCACTTTTCTTTTGATGATTTAGGTTCAATGCTCCATGAGCCCCGCCTTGAGAACACTCTCTAACAAGTTTAGCTGATAATGTTTAACAAGAACCAGGGGAGCAATGACACCTAATCCATATGATATTTAAGGAGCAAGAGATTCCGTCCAATCTAGAACATTCCTATTGCTTATAGCTCACTGTCATTGTCACCTCTTTTGAAAGGAACTGGTTATCTTGATAAGATAATGCACTTCCTTATATTTCTTATTTAATGGATTTAACTTTCTTCAGGTGGATGAACACGTGATGCTTATTTTCATGCCCCCTGATTTTGCACAGCAACTTGCAATAGGTGTATGTGAAATGTCTGTCAGCCTAATGAAATAACACTCTTCAGTAACAATGTGCCTTGGCTAGGTGATATGATGAGGCAAGGGTGAGTCATACCACAAAGCAGTGCAAAATTTAAATTAATGAGGTCTGGGTTTGGGGCTTTTTCAGGGAAATTGATTTTAAGTTAGCCATATGTTTGTCTTTATTGCCCATTCAACAGTTTTATTAGTAAAAAGTGCTCAGGTACAGTTTTAGTTGAAGAACAGGAGCACCCAGCAAGTTCTAAGTGCAGTGGGCTGGTACCATTTGTATAAATTGGCAGTGGAAAGGACAGTCCTGTGGAAGTTAACAGTATGTTTCTAGTTCCTAATCATACTTCATTTGATCTATGACTTCCATGCAAGTCCAAAGAAAATCAACCGGGATGGTCAGCATTCCAGAAAACTTTCCCCAAATTCACAATTTGAAAGAATTAGTCAATTGAAGAAAAGATTTTGGATAGAGATTCAAATACATGAGAGGTTGTTGCAAAAAGGAAAGTACTAAACTGTCCTTTTGTCTGTGGGGAACAGAAGAATAAGAATGGTTTTACATTCCAGTGAGGGCGATTTAAATTGGACATTGGGGAAACCATTGTAAGTGTGAAATGAGTGAAGCACAGCAGCTGATGGATTAGAGATGCTGCAGCGTCCCTATTGAAGATTCTGGCAATGAGGTAGGCAAACTTCTGTCAGAGGCAGGTTGGTGATCCTTGTTTTGGGTAGAGAGGTGACAAATATGGCTCGTGGCATTCCTACTCACCCTGTCTAGGTCAGCTCTGTGTTTATACCATGCTTGGGAGGCACTGAGGTTAAAAACTTTGATTTGCAGTGGCTTCTTTACCCTGATCTATGATTGTGTCTCTTACTTTGCTCTTGTTAGGGTATTGGATAAAACCTAAAGATAGTTTTGACCAGCAAGTTTGCACAGCTTTCTTTTCCCAAGAAGGGTATTAAAAGAAAATGCAGCGTATCTGTTTAATACTACGTTAGCCCTGGTTTTGTGTTATTTGTCAGTATTCTTTGCTCATGTGTTGTGAATGAAATCTTTTTCTAATAATTTGAAAAAAAAATCTGCATATTGTCATTACATAAAATCAAATCCCAGAAATTTATGGGTTAACTTCCATTTTTATATAAAGAAGATTTGTGGAAATTAATGAAACTGGGGATTGTAAAATGCCCTTCCAGTTGTTTTTTTTTTTTGGTGGGTTTTTTTTGGGGTTTTTGTGGGTTTTTTGTTTTGTGTTTTTTTGTTTGTTTTTTTTTTTTTTTTTTTTTTTGGCATAGCATAAATAAAAAAAGTCCCTTTTATTCCAAATCTATGTAGCATTGCATCATTTCCCACATCAATTTAAGCTTCTGTTTTCTGGAGAAGGTGTAGTTACAGTAAAGTCCTATGGTAATCAAAGTAATAAGATGTGTCTTGTCACAGCTGATGAAGACATTGTTTTCTAGAATGGATGGTAAAGTTCATTGGAGCATTAAAAAGGGTGTTCTTGGTTTCTCATATGTAGATATAGCCTAAGCACTTGAATAACCAGCAGAGTCATTAGAATGTCTGCCTGTAAGAACACTGGTGTTGGTGGTGAGAAAATAGAAGTATTTTTGCTCATCACTGTCTTTCTTCATTTTTCCTTAGTATCTGACCTTTCTTGCCTTAATATTAATTTGCCCAACCTGTAGTTTGCCTTTCCATTTCTTCTTTTTGTTTCAGTTCAAGAGCTGGAACAGGAAAACTGTATTGGAGCCCCACTGACATATTTCATTTGAATGTTAATAGAATTTAACTCACTGATACCATACAGTCCTAATAAATTTTATTTACAGCATTGGGGATTAGAAAAGCACTTTCTAGCAAAAACCAAACCATTGTTTTCCACACAAGTGCTTGTTCCAATGTGCTCTTAGATTTGGAAAAAGAGCAGTGCAAAGTTCCGTGAACATTTTTTAATTAGAAAAAATTTTAATTGTGATCTCAGACTTCACAAAGATTTGGGGATTTTCTGAGTGCAAAAATAGTGGCATCTGTAGCTTCTGCCTCTCTTAAATCTCTTCTTTAAAAAGCACAATTAAAAGTGTATTTTTGCTGCTACTGTCGCCACATTTTAATTCTATGACAATTTTAGAGGAATTTGCTTTGAGTCCAACAGGATGAGGCTCAAGTGCTACACATGAGAGAGAATATATTCTAGTGGGCTTTTAATAGATTTAAAAAAACCCCACTGTTTGTCTTACAGAAACAAGTAAAGGGCCTCCTGTGACACATAAGATTTTGTAAGCACACTGAACTGGCAATCAGCTAATCTCTAGTGTCAGAACGGTATCAGTAATTGGATCCCCTATGAAACAACAGGAGTCAGTGGTGGGTGGATTGTTTCTTTGCAGTGCAGTGCAGGCAGCTGAGTGCTCCATGCTCAGCTGTGAGGTTGTGGGAGCATGATTGCCACAGCACCAGGAGAATTGAGACAGGTTTTTAATTACCGCTTTATTGAATTATTTGGTATTATTTCTTGCAAGTGCGCAGTGAAGCACCATGTGAGAATACTAATTTCTACTAGGTTAATCATCTGTGGTAGTACTTCTGTTGCATGCTTGTAGCCTGCTTGTGTCTTTTAGTTTTATAGTAATCATGAGAGATACCACTTTTACGGTTCTATACTCAATGTAGGTAAATGTTTGAGTCAGAAATAATATTGTTAATGTGCTTGTGATTGAAATGATTGAATTATGATTGAAAGCCACAGGAGAGATTTCAGCTTTTCAGGGTACCACAATGGGAATGCCTTGTTGTTCAAGAACAACAACAACGACAAAAATTCAAAATGTAGAAGGGAGAAGTAAGAAATAATTTTATTTCTCATTAATTTATTGTTTGTAATAAGTAGGTCTGTTTTGACTCAACTAATTATCAGAAGCCCCTGTTCTGCTGTGAGTATTTTCACCAAGAGCAATAACTCCTACAAGACAGATGTACTGATATTTTGAAAGTGGTTTAAATATGTATGTGTGTGGTTTTTTGCATCTATTTGATGTTAAAATTAATTTTAGAGACAGCCATGATGTAAGATGCTCTTTTTCTTTTACTGCCTCAGTCTATACTTCTGTGAAATACTATAGAATATTTTCTGAGCCATTTAGGCCCCTAAAAGGCCAACTTTTTAATCACCAAAGTACCAAATAAAACCAAGTCTTTGAAACTGTATGAAAACATTTACTATCACATTATGTGCTTAGCATGACTTGAACAACAGCTTCAAGCTTCTGAAGTTAATTTTTTTCCCCATCTTTGACATAATTTTCCTTCACTCATCACCTGTAAATATTATGAATGATTGAATGAGTCAAAATACTTGAAAACTGGTTTACTATCTTATTCTAAATCAGGAGGAATTCAAAGTCAGTCCCTATTTAAATTTTATCCATTGAGTGGAATTGGAAATGGAGAATATCCCTATTGGGAATAAGGAATGTGTAGACAGAGGAATACAAAGAGGGAGTGTATTAATAAGGGTTTCATTTATAATGGATGTTTGTGTGTTCTAAGTTTATACTCTATTTTTATAACTTCTTCAGAAAGGAACATAATTTCAGCATTTATCATCCATCCACAGTGACACTTTAATTGTTACTTTGCAAATCAGAACTAGGCAAATAGAGGGAGACGAGTGTTTTGTCTTCTCAGCCATGCGTCATTACTATCTGACTAACAGTAAACTGTAGTTTCATGTAGCTAAAGCAGGACTGTAACTGACTTTGTAAAGAGATCAAGGAAGGATGTTTTAAGTTCAGTAAGTTTTAATAACCTTTCAGAGAAAGACAACTTTTGATCTGATTTGGCACAGAAAAGAAGGAAGTTTCTTCTCTTTGAAATTAATTGCTCCTCTTCCAAGAACCACTTTATGGAAGTTACTTCCTTAAAAGAAAGTACTATGGGTAAGCCCAAATTAGTTTTGTCTTTTCTGCCCTCAGTGGTTAAATAAAAGAAATTAAATCAGGTGTATTTGCCTTGTTCTTTTATTTTGCCTGAATAGATGCTACACATAGAAGTAAAGTCTCCTCTTGCAGAGCCCTTAAATATCTGACCATGTCTTCACCCTGCTTCATTGGGGTTCTCTCTCTGGAGCATTGCTTCAGAGGGGGATTTGGGTTTTTCCTTGTTCTTTCCAAAACTGCTGCTCTGGTGGACTCACACATTCTGCTGTGTTTTGGGGTTTTTTTTTAACATTGGTCCTTCAACCACTGCCTCTTGCCATAATTTTCCCAACCTTTAAATGTTTTTCTCCCCTATTGTAGTTTTCTGTAAGAAGGCACTTTGCGCCGGGTTTTGCTGCAGCCACTTGTCACATTTAGAGTACTGCTTTTTCAGCTTATTTTGGCAGATTGAGCAAAGTGATAAAATTGCTATGTAGGAAAGTTAGACAAATAGATCAGTGCTATCCTTGCACTGATACTTTTCCAAATACTCTGTTTTCTCCGTTGTCTTTTTCATATTCCACATAATGTCAGCATCACAGATTCATGGTCTTAACCAAACTTTGCAGTTATAGCTTCTCTTTTTCCGTGTTTGTTTTTTTTTTTTCCCAACAACATAAAAAAGATCGTTTCCTTACCTTATTTTCTTTGTGTGAGAAATGCCATTTAGGTTTTACTTTACTTTGACCAATTATACCTTTTTTCCACCTGCTGTTTCTGTGGCTGGGTGTGCAATGTGGCAGCTTCCTGGTTCTGAGTGCTGGGTTGCTTGACAGGCTGGGGTGACTAATTGGTCTCTGCCATTTTCTCTGTCTTTACCTCCTTTCCCCTGCTCCCCCAGCTGGAGCAGAGCACAGCCTCACCGAGAACAGCCCACAGGAAAGCATTCTCCTTGAGCTTCTGACAACCACCTCATCTTCAGCGCTCTTATTAGCGAAATAAAAGCAAAACTCCCCGTTTGGGCTTCCTGCAAGTAGTGAGGAGTCAAACCGTGAATTAAACATCTTTTCCCTACTTTGCAGCTAGGAAAGAAACCTATCCGTGATGTTTGAGGTGCAGATCAGGCAGCTTTTTTCAGAACACCAAAGAGACTGTTAAGTTTTTGATACAATGTTTGTTTCATCCTTTCAGGAGAAGTAATCGTAGCATGTCACATTTAGTAAGGTAATAGATTAAAGAACTGAATCACAATGTAAGTATACTCAAAGTGCAGCGCTCCATTCTCACACACTACATATAAACTTTGAGCATCTTTCTGCTCTTCGAATTGAATAAGCCCATATAGAAATGGATAGCTTTGCCAGTGTTGAGAAAAGGGAAGTTAGTTAATGCTTAAAGTGGTTTCATATTGTATTTACCTTCTTCACTAGAATTTTAATTCAATTTGAAAATTATAGAAAAGATTTCTATTCCGGGCATTTCATGACATCATTTGAACCACATTTACTGGTAAATTGATGCCATCATAGAGAGGAAGGGTCAACCTTTTTATGTGTATTTCAGGTTGGGAATTTAAACATAATATTTGATGTGTTCATGCTTGAAGTTCTACTTTAAAAAAAGTGTACTGAAAGAGTACAGGAATTTACAGTTACAGCTTCTAACCTGTCTTGATTCTGCCCAATCAAAATGCCCTGTAAGTATAACATGATTGTGTTTGAAAAATTTCAGCGTTGAATAGTAAATTGAGGTTTTGCACGTATTTTCTTTTGTTTTAAGAAGATATATGGTCCAAAGTTAAAGCTTTTGGGGCATCATTATTGTGTATTTCTCTGTTTAACCTGCTAACAGCTCTTTGTTTACCTCTTTTTTTCTTTGGTCTCTGGTTCTGGACTAACAGTCTATTTAAAACCTATGTATGTATTCTTTATTTCTGATATAAAGACAGCCTTAATTCCATGGCAAGGTATTGTGATCATTTTGAGATTAGGTTGCTCATTGCTATGACATATTCCTAATGAACTGAAATACTGAAAATTTAATTGAGATTAAATCTTGTGAAGTGTAACTTTCCATATTAGGTTAACTCAAACTTGAATTTGCAGCAGGGTAACATTGATAATATCCCAAACTGCTGTTAGACCAACACAGTTGTCCAAGTACACTGTACACTGGCCTTTAGCTGCTACATGTTCTGCAGTTGACTTGCTGGGGGATGTGTTTAGCAAGATCAGTGTCAGTGTCTCTGCATATTAAGGGTTTCCTTGTACATTGGCTTCTTTGGTGTCCACAGCAGGTACTCAAACCAATGCAGCTGCACAGTGTGACAAAAACCACCAGCCACTATGGCAGACGGCCACCAAAGTTGTTGACCTTCAGGCTAAATACTCAATTAATTTTAATATTGACTCTTGGATCCATTATCTTACCTATTGACTCGTAAAAATCGGTGGAAAGCATCAACAGACAAGTTTCATTTGCTTCTTTTTTGACCTGGCTTCATGGATCTAGTATGTGTATTCATATTTATACATAAAACATTTCCCCAAAGTATGCAGATTTATTGGTAACTTGGTTTAATTTCAGCTTTTTCAAATTTAAAGTCACAAAATATTTAGGTTGAAAAGTTTTTAAAGCCTGACAATTGAATTTTAATTGTGGACATTCAGGATTAAATCTAATCCTGACTGCTATTTGGCCATTTTAAAACATTTTAATTACTAATTATACCTGCACAAAACTATTTTTAAAATAAATGCCAACCTGCAATTCAAGGATATGGTGTATTTTTCACATATTTCAGTTGACTAAATGGCTTATAACAACTTGTACTGTACAGCACCAGAATTATTTTCATCATTTTTTTCTCAATATACAAAGCAAAAGTTCTGTCAACGAAGTTTACTAAGTTGTAGGTTTATCCAGCATTCCAGTGTTTAAGGAGCTGTTTAAGTTAAGATCTGGGTTAAGATCTTTCCTGGGAAAGTGAAAGATGTGATGAAGTGCAAGGTATTATCTCTGACCACCAGTGGCCATCTCCTCCACCCATCTGTTCTTTGGGAGGAACAGAGGTCCCACTCATGGATCCCTCTGGATGGATACAAGGAGGCAGCTGATGAATGCTATGAAGTTTGTCCCTACTGCTCAGTCGTGGTTCCTTCTGCTCATGTCTGTGGAGGCTGGCCCTTTCCCTGACTTACCTTTGAGCAGGAGAGAGCCACAGAAAAGACAGGACTGGGCTAGGCAGCAAACATCTTTTATGTGAAGGCAAAAAGAGAAGCTTAGGGAGGAGGTGTGAGTGCTGTCTAGCCCATTTTGTCTGCTGTCAAATGCCTTTCTGTATTTCTAGCTAGTCAGTGCAGGCAGTTTCCTTAAAAATCAAAACTGGTAACATTCTGGTGTACGTCAATGAATATGCAAACAGACAAGTTTGGGGGTCCTTTGACTTAAAATCTCTTAACCGAATGAGAAGTGTTAGCACACTTCACAGGGGAAGCAAAACAGAACTAGGACAGTTTATTCCTTGATAGAAGGCATCACTGCTGTCTTTAATTGATCATAGCTGTGGGTACATATGACCACCTTTCTTTGCTGTTATTCTGTGAACAGGTTTAAGGTAATGCCCCTCACAAACACCAGGATGAGGAAACATTCAAAGATTGCTCTTAAAACTACATGTAGTTTTTAAAGGGCATGTTATGCAAAGTGCCTATCATGGTTGTTCTTGAAAATGAAGGTAAGATTTTGAGAAGAAATTAGAAATTTTTTTTATATTTATCATATGTTTTCTTCAACACGATATGAACCCTTGTCTGCTGATCAGTTAAGTTCGTTTGCAAATATGATATGAGGGGAAAGATTATTCAGAAAAAAAAAACTGTACAGTATAAATCCTTCTATTTCATAAAAGAAATCAGATCCAAATTCAACTAGCAGTGATTCAGTAGTTAGCAGTGAACAGTTATTGCTTGGTCAATAACAAAATGAGAAATTGAGATGATACCTACTTGGTATTTTTGAAAATCTCTTTTCCAGCTGAGGCAAATATATTTGCTGATGTTAACGAACATTGGAGTTGCATGGGAAATGAAGCTGCAGGAATTTTGTAGGACATTTGATTTGTATTTACCTAATGCTCATGACTGACGCTTCTGGTAAATGAGGCCAGATGTTGGATAGAAAGTCCACTGTTTTGGCTGCATTTAATTTTTTTTTTGTAGACATTCTTTCTGTACTGTTTAAACCAGAGTACACTTTTCATTAACTTCAGTGGATGGAGGATCATGCCCTTGCATCATAATTTTATTGAATCTTATTGGAAAAAGTGTTCACATAGACCCTGGAAATGTTTCATGTTTCGGAGGAAACAGACTACATTACGATTATGCTTAGTGAATGAGGAAAAAGACTTGAAATTAGAACAGATTCTTATAGATTGTATTTTCATTAATGGCAAGTGCTAGAAAGGTTTACATGGTATAATTTTCACTTGATGACTGGGGAGTATATTAAAGATGGAAGGTGTTTCAAGCCATTGCTGTTACTTGCTATTCTGTTCTGTGAGTACAGCAAAATTTCTAGCTGTTTATGTGGAAATTACTGAAAAATACCTATGAAATTAAGGAAAATAATCTGAACATTTGCCATCTTCAGTAGAAGCTCATCTAATTTTAATGTATGCTGTGGGTTCAAATTTATGTCCCTTTATCAGTAAGCTAATCTGAAAGAGTTTAATTGGGAAACACCTATTACCCTTTTCCTCAGTGGGACTGAGCTTTCAAACCTATTCAAATTCATCATCAGTCTTGTACAAATCATCTTAGAAAGCCCAAGGAAAATTCAACAGGAATATTTCCCTCAGGATCCACCATAGTGATTACAAAAAATATCCATGCTTAATACTGAGTTTATGCTTATATCTTCTCAACTTACCATGAAAGAGATTCAGTGTATACATTCACGTGGAGCTAGTGATGTTGGAAGTGCTTACAGCTCTGATAAATTTTGTAACAGCTTGCATTTACACCAAACTCTGCTTTGCACTTCTGACAAAAATACATATGTAACTCCCAGGGCATAACATGTGTGTTCATTTTCTCACCACACATGCAAATCTGATGCACCAGACTTGACAGTGTATAACAGAACATCTCCTGTTTTTAGCTAGCTCTACTAACACTGTCACCTTCTGTAATAACCCTTTACCTTTCCTAGAGTGAACCACAAATGGTTTGCACTCATGAAAAGTTGACAATGCCATGCAACACTGATGCCTTGTTGTTACCATCAGCTGCATGATCCTTGAATGTACAGTAGCAGCTGGAACTCAGTTGTGAAGTAAAGACCACACAGTTGGCTTTTGGGACTTCCTCCGTTAGTGTTGTGAGATTCCTATGGAGTATGACATCCTTTCTTTTAAGAATGCAGGATTTTCTTACAAGTAGTGTTACTGTTCGCTTTCTATTAGGCTTGCAAAATTGTGACTGGCATAGTCTCAGCAGAAGCTTATTTTCCTTTTATCGTTTAACTTAAATTTTGCAGTGGTGGAAACTCGATTTTTCATCAGTTTGAAGGTCAAATTCTTTTACAGATTAGGACAAAATTAGATTAAGTTCCCTATTTTTGGAGAACCTCAGTAATGTTAACATTTCTTCACTTCCTGTATCAAATTTCTGATGCCATCAGAAAGGAGGGTTGGCAGCATTGCCATCAGAAAGGCGTGCAGGAGCGGCAGGGCAGACCTCTGATTCACATGGGTATTTTTAAATCCATGACAGAATGGCAGAAGGCAGTAGGAGATGCAGACTTTCTTCAATGTCCACCTTATTGTAGACCTCTGTTGTCTGGTCTTATTTCAGTTTTACAGTCAAGGAGCTGTAAAATTTTGTCCCTTCTCTTCTCTTATGTTTACATGTGTGTTTCCATGTAAAATTACTGACATCATTTGTGTCTCATCCGTTTGCCCAAAGATACTCTTTTGCACACGATAGAAAGTTGTTCCTCTTGCAGAAACAGAGCTCATATGCCAGGCTTACTTGAAGTCTCTGGAACGGCAGCATGAATGTTTCACCCCAAATAATCAGCTGGTTGCCTGCTTAGGTATTTAAAGACCTGTTTGCTTCTCTTTGACCTGGTGAGTACCTGAGGTCTTAAAATTCATCCTTTTAGAGCTTTCTGGGAACCACATGCAGGATCCTGAAGACAGCGTCCTGTTTATATCCAACGTAGAATCAGCAGATTTCGTAGGAAGAATGGAATTCAGAGAGTGGTGCAACAGAAGTCCCAAGCTGGGTGCCCCGTGCCGCTTCCTGCTGCGTCCAGCGTGTTGTCTCTGCAGTCAGTGGTGCTGATGCTCTCCTGGAGGGAGGGATAACTGCAGCCTGCTTGTTGTGGATGCTGGATTTATCAAGCCCTGCTACTTAAAAGCATTGTTTATTAAACCAACCGAACAAGGGAATTAAACAGATTATAGGCTTATGTTAGAGCAAGTGAAAGACAGAAAGCATGTAATTGGAAGGTGGAGTGTTTTGACAGCTTCTGCAGATGGCAATAGACAGAAAGGAGGATTGTGTTCCAAAAATGTAGCTTTTTTTTTTTAATAAGGCTTAAATAATTCTAGCAGCTCTTTTGAGGGTATTGTATTTGTCATGAAATGTATGACTGCATCTCTTTCTAGGTATTGGTTATGAAAATTTTACTTGGGCTTTTTTTTTTTTTTCTTCTTTTCTCTTCATGATCCAGAACACTTTGTGAGCAGTACAATTGTTCAGTTTCTGTACTAATTTTTGAAGTAACGCTCTGATTTGGTTTTGCAATGCATTGTATCCAGAAGGATACAATGTATCTGGAAGGATCAGGAATACAGTGTTGCCTCCGAAACTTTGTGTTATCACTCAGCAGTGTTTTCATATTCAGTATCATGTCTGTCGCAGAATATTTAAATGGAAGATTGTTTCAGAATACTTATTTTTCAGAAACTTATATGAACATAAAAATAATACAGTACAGAATTCATTTTTACATGCTTCTGGCTTTTGCCTTTTAAAACCCAAAAAGATTTCCTGAGGGATATGCTTGTCTACATCTATTTTCTCTCAAGCATATGAAATGACAGGCTATACAAAGTGCCCAAATATTAATTTTTCTGGCATGTCTGTGAATTCATCTGTCAACCTTCAGTGAATTTTCTGGTTTTCTATTAGCTTGTCCCAAACTGCTGGCAAGCTAAATTTCTCTAACAGACATCAATTCACTGCATTAAACTCCTATTCTACTCTGCAAGATGTATTGATTATTTTTTTCTCAGCAAAGTGACAAATACCATTTTCATGACAATAATAGAGATTGATTACAATTTTATGGAACAGAGAAGGAGCCAATATTGCTGAAAGAACCTTGAGGCTAATAAAAATGGGGAAAAAAAATCATTTAAATTATTAAAAAAAACCAATTAATTAATCTGTTGCTGGTG
Source organism: Nicator chloris (assembly GCA_013400495.1). NCBI lineage: Eukaryota > Metazoa > Chordata > Aves > Passeriformes > Pycnonotidae > Nicator > Nicator chloris. Next base: position 25,412 of record WAAE01020340.1, on the reverse strand, counting down.
AAGCTGAAGTATTTTTGATATAAAGAAAATGACAGTCAATGCATGATCATTGCTGAAGTGAGACGGATTTAAATGTGTTTGTAACATTTGGTGCTTGAAATCACTTGAAGAAATGCAAGTAATCCATTTTGAAGGGCTCAGACTATGAACCCTATAAAACTTTAATAGGTTTTCCTATGCATGTAGGTATGCATGACAACATATGTGTGATCATGCTGTGTTATCTCGATCAGTGGAAGCTGAACCTGGAAGACCGAGGAAATATTGTTGGGCTTTGTATAGGGGCATCGATTGTAAAAGGAAATAAATTTATTTTGTTTTTGGTTTTGTTGTTTTTGTTTTTTTTTTTTAATTGTTTCATTTGCATCTCACATTATCTTCTTTGCTGGAGATATAAACTGCAGGTCAAGCTCCTTTAGTCTTCTCTCACACCTTATCCACCCTAAAGGAAGCTGGACTGAGAGACAATGAGGGATCAAGATGAGACTTGAGTATTTAAATTTGACCTAGAGTTTGTTTATTTGTGACATGGGGTCAAAGTAAAGTATAATAACAGAATTCATGCAGGGTATAACAACACATCCAGTTTACATGTGTTTTTATGTATTATCTTATATTTAAACAAAACAAAACCTTTTCATGGATACTTTCATATAAGGCAGAGTTTTTTGTGTGTGATATGGCTGTAAAATTCACCTCACGTTCAGCTACCTTGTATAAATTTTAATTTTTTTTTTTACTTTAGAATATATTTTTTCTGATTGATGTATAATTGAAAAGCCGAGGTTATAGTACAATGCATGAAAGACTTTTAAACAAACTGGAAGGTAGGAGAGAGAAGAAAAAAAGTTATACAAATAACTCTAGTCCCTGAAATTACACTTTCTTTTGCATGTGGTTTATTCTCCGATTTTCTCCAGCAAGAAATAAGAAGAACTACAATTTCAGTCTAGGAAATGAAATTCAGAAAAGTAAGCTTACAGACATAAGAATAGTGTGCTAAATGAATTAATTCTGTGTCTCTTGCACACATGAACATATGAGTACAACTTTGAAAATTTTATTCCTGCCTCCATATAAAAAGTTGTAAATTATCACAGTTCTTACTTAGTGTTGAATCAAACATGGCTTGAGGCAGACACAAAGAAGAAATGTTTCAGAATTAAGTGTGAGGGCATATTTTTTGCCTCATTTAGCATACTTACAAATATGTCCAAATGTTTGGGTTTTTTCTTACAGTTCCACATTAACTATAAAGCTTATAAAGGATTTTTGTTGCTAGATTTTTTTTGCTTGAAAGAGTGAGATAATGTATTGTTTTCCTTCTACTAATTCGATATACATATATTTGAAAAATAAATGCAGAGCAACAGAACTGGAGATGTGGTATTCAAATGAAAAAGCAGAACAAATAAATGAGTACATACATCCCACTGTGGAATTTGCATAGGAGCCTAGTGGTTAGATTAACAATAGAGACAATTTCTGTATTTGGCTCATCATGACCTTCTGAACTCTTCACATACTGCTCTAAAATTTTCAATGGTAAACTTTCAACACAAAAGCTATTTCAATAGTTTGTGGAAAACTGTCGAGCAGGAGAAGGTAAAATCATTACCTCATTATACAAAGGAATGTTTATGACCTTTTAAATGACAGCTGTAGGACCAAAACAGCTGGGTAAACAGGTTGAAATTTTTCAAAGTGGCAGTTCTCTCTTGGGAGAAAGGTGTTTGAAATGTCTCTGTGAAATCGGTTGTGGTTTGGTCTGAAGGTATTGGTTTGCCCACGGGTGGTACAATTTGTGATAGTGTATCCACCAGGTTACTTGGAAGAGCACTTGGCTCAGTCTCTGCTATGGATCTTATGTGACTTCTGCAGGATGTGCACCGGGGATTTGCAGGAGTCCAGGTGTCCCATGGTGCTGGCTGTAAATTGTAAAACATTGAGTTTCCACCTGACTAATTTACAGTGTGCTAACAAGTATGTTTATGCCCCAAGAAGCCAGGAAATTGGCATTGTTAATGATTTTGGAAGAATCTCAGTTTTCCTTACATTTTCTGCTGGGAAAGAAAGCTCTGCCTCGATGAGATTCAGGGGTTGCAGTGAGACTTTTGTGGAACAGAGGAGGACCCTGTGACTCCTTAGGTCAGCCGTAGTGCTTCACAGGCCTGGATGCTCTGCCCCTGGTGTCTCCTTTGGTCCACAAACAGGTGGAGCCGCTCTTGTGGGAAGCCGCTGCTGATCAGCCCCTAAGNCCCCTGGTGTCTCCTTTGGTCCACGAACAGGTGGGAAGCCACTGCTGATCAGCCCCTAAGCACCCACATCACTTTCACATGGAAGCAAGGGGAAAAGTTGTGTGCTGCACTGCCCAAAGAAGCCAGAAGTGCAGAGAATGACAAGAGATACTCCTATCTCCTGCAGCATACTTCAACCTTGCTCCTCAAAGCATGGTGAGCGTGCTGTGTCTCTGTGGTGAGACACGGGCATGGTGAGCTCACTGCAGTTCTAACTGGATGGCCTCTCACAGTGTGCTTTGGCATCTGATCTAGGCTACATCCATGATGGTGCTGTCTGGTAATGTGTGATGTCTTCAATGATGCATTTCACTGCTGTTTTCCAGTACAAAATGCTAAGTCCAGAGGAGTTCTGCCAACAGATAGTGCGTTCAGAACAGTATTGTGCTTCCACGCCATTTTGTGAAGCAGGAAAGTTCAGTGACAATTAAATGGTGTCAGAAAATAGCTAAAATGCCCTCTGTGACTTTTTCCCGGATTTATTTATAGCCAAGTAATTCTATTTGGATGTGCAAGACCAGGCAAATGCTTCTGAAAGTTATTTTAAATATTGTCAGCAACTTGAACCTATGCAATCTCGAGTAATGTATCACCAATTAAACAACATGTGAAATTCCTCATAGGAATACAAAATAAATTTTGTTTTAGTGTCCTCATTTTGGCTTGAGATGCTGAAAGCAGCACTAGAAATTCTGCTTTAAACTGTGCTACACAAATTAATATTTGTAACTGATTCTGGAAGTGTAATGAGAGAAGATGCTTGTTACTTATTTTAATTTCCACTTTGATATATAAATGGATTTGAAATCATTAAAACTGAATATAATGCTTGTATGTGATGATTAAATTATCATTGCATTTGATTTTTTTTTTTAATATCCTGTTTTCATAGTGAAATCTTAAAGTATTTAGCCAGATTCGGGACTGTGGGATGAAGCCCTACTTTCATGCAGTAGGTGAAGGACTCCTAAATCAGTCTCTGGAGTTATTTAACGGTTACCAATTACTCCTGCATTGTAAACAATCAAAGTGCTTGTATCTGCAGGCAGTAGATAACCTGAAAATCAAATATATCAGCTCTGCCCAGATCCTTGAGGAGATTGTCCTGTCAGCTAAAACAAGAATAAAAGATGTGATTGTAAATAACATTTGTGGGACAAGCAGGTTAGTAACATTCATTTGAAAAATAAATATGGAACCACCTCTAGCCCACAGTGGACATTAATTGTACATCTGTCAGAAAGCAAAGCCTTCAGAAACTTGTGAGCTTTGCTTCCCCATTGTTTTAAGTTTTGGTTTGCCATTTTATGGTGTGAGGGCATCCCTGATCTGTTCTTTGCAAGGAGGTGTAATGGATACCACTGATCTGTCAGAGGTGTTGGAAACCCCTGCAGTTTTCATTCTTTGAGTCATGAAGTAACTGCTAGCCCTACATTCTCCTTTTTTTTCTTTTTTCTTTTTTTTTTCTTTTTTTTTTTTTGTGAGAGGTCTGTATTTATGGCTATGTGCATGTCATAGGGATTTTACTTTGATATAAGAGCTAATGAATGAATTCATTAAATTGAGTAGCGTTTCTTACCTGTTAACTTGTTTCTAATTTTGTTTCTTGTTACCAATGATGAGAGAAGAGAAACTAGTTATCAACTATACGTTTTGATTGAAATGTCTCCATCTCTATCCATAAAGTGGATGAGAAAAATGAAGACTTTAATATAACCTTATTTTACATGCCATCAGTATTATAAATAATATAAATTTTACTGACCCTTAAAATTAATCCCACAGCACTGAAGTTATTAGAGATTTGGCCAGTTAACACAAGTGCTGGAGTGCAAAAAAAGCTTCCAAACCAGTAATATTGTGACAGTTTCATTGAGAATACTAGGCTGATCCTGCTATAGATGGATGGTTGTGTTGATAGTTTAAGTGCTAAGCTTTTTTCTTTTATTTTGAGGGAGAGGGTGGTGATAACAACTTTTTATAGTCATTTCTGGTGGAAATATTTGGTAAATAAATGAAATGAAGGGGAAAGAGCAAATCTGTTAGCTACTGTTTTCTTGTATCGACTCTTTCTTTTCCTCTTAAAGATAGCTATTTAGTCCATTAGTGGGTTTCTTTCCCCTTGCAGGCTGGCTTCCTGTAGGTTTCACCGTAGAGTAGCAGGTGTACAATTCCAAAGTGTCTTTACAAGTGGCTCAGCAGGGCTTCCTGTGCCATACATTCACTGGAGACAGCTCATCTGTTTAATCCTTATGTTTTAGTCAACCTTTCTTATTATGCGGACAGGGCTCCCATGCTCAGCTGGATTTTGACTCTCAGAATGAATTGATGGAGCTCTTTGATCTTTGCTGTGTATTGCATCTGTTTCATCTTTCATCTTAATGCATGATCTTCCTAACTTCTAGCTAATGCTTTATTTTGTTTATTTTACCTTTTTCCACTTGAATACATCGATTTTGTTTTGTTCTTTTAGCAAGACTTTTTCTTTTCAATGAATTTGATTGCACAGCTTTAACATTATGATAATTAAGTTGGTAAGGATATTTAAAATGCAGGCAAAGACTGGGAGAGCCATGTCATTTTCAGGGTTGGCACTTTGCATTTTAGAGCCTTGACTGGAATCCTTAAAAGGGATTAGTTAATTGTTTACAAACTTACAGATCACTGAACCTGGTGATAGTGGTGATAAATAGTGGACATGCCAAAGAAATAGGCTGTGACAATACTCACATCTGGAGCATCCTGCTGCTGGGTATTGACACCTGAACTACAGTGGCATTGAGCAGTAGTGGCAGAGCTGGTACAATGCAGAACTTTCTTGAGGTATATCACTGTGCCAACCTGACACATGGGCATATATATTTAAGTTCATCCCTTCTAAACTCCTGTTTATTAAACCAACTCCTTAAGAACCATTAAGAAGTTACACATTTTTTGTAACTGTGGCTTTATTCTACTCCAGGCAGTTTTGATTTATAGACATTCAAAATTTCATGTTCTAACTCAGTTAAATGCTGAGCTACAGTTATATTTTGGGTTATCTTTTTTTCCCCCCCCAATCCTAAGTTTAAGTATGACAACCAGCAAGGGATTGCTCTTTTTCAAATGAAGCCAGCAAATTAACAATTTTCATTATACTTTTCAGCTGAAACTAGCACCACCAACAGAGCATTTTCTAATGGTATGATTGATTCCTCTACTCATACAATAGAGATTAAATTCTGTTCTTAAAAAGATTTAAATCAGTGTTCAGCTTTAAGTGAGAGTAGAGATTTAATTTTTCTCATGATCAATAGTGCTATAGTGGAAAGAGCATTTTCAAATGAGCAAAGAGGTCTATGGCAGCAAAACTCTTGATTCTTTGCTCATAAGAGGTTTTGATATATTTCACTGCAGTCTAGCATCTTACATGTATGGCATACTCAGAGCTACTCCCCATTTTGTTGCATATAGACATCATATTTTGTCCCTTTGGGAATAGGCAGCACTTGGATGCTAAAGCTTTTTTGGGTTTTTTTAAATGCTTTTTGTCTGGTGAGGGCTCCTTATGTAGAGCTTCCAATTCCCCGTTTGGTGTGGTAAAGCCTGGGGCAAGCAATTGTTATGTGATGGGGAAAGCTACGTTTAAAAATGGAGACGGATCCTCCAGCGGTGCTTCTTTGGTCAATGAGCTGTGACCCATGCAGTCACATTACACCAGAATCTTTCAGTATCCTTGTGCAAATACCGCCTTTAAAAGTGAGGAAAAAGAGGCATGAAACAGTTACTTTTGGGAAAGAGCAACATTTTTACTTTTGAACTTGTTAGGCTTTATTTAAAAGGAATCACAGCCTCACGAAGTTACTTATTTTAGGCTTGATTTCACCGTGACATAGGTAGATAACACTGTTACTACTGATAGTTTCTGTAATGAGGAAGTAAAAGACTTGAATCTGATACAACACAGCATCTGCTGCTGCTGAAAAAAAAAAAAAATAGAAAAGATAATTGTTGCCTGATATAATAAATATCTTTCCCCCAAACAAGCAAACTGAACCCCTCCACCCCCCTGCCTCCAACCCTAAATTATGCTTCACTTGCTGTTAGATCATCTTCTTTCAGGTACTTTTTGACATAAGGCTCTCTTTCATCTAATTCTGAAAATAATAGATAACTGACATTGATGTGAAAACCAGTTTACAATATATAAGGGAGAAATTTAAAAATTGGAAAAAAAAAAAAAAGATGACTGACTTGGCCTCCTTGTTATCTTTTTTTTTTTTTTTTTTAATTTGCCTTTGGAGCTTTTTACTGCTCTGAAATTAATCACTTGTAGAGTATTATCTGTCAGGAAATTAACTATTTGTATTGAAAGAAGCTCATTAAGTGAGTTTAGAAAATTATTAATATCCTGGATGCCTGTGTTGGGCAGTTTCAAAATTTGAGACCTATCTTTGTAGGTTTCAGACTCAAAATGTAACTACATTAATTCTATACTTTATTTTTAATGAAATATAATCAGACAATTTTAGTGGTTTATGTTGTTGGATTTTACTTTTTTCTTTTTCTGTCTGTTGGATGTTTGGCTTATGTCACTTTGATTGGATCATTGAAGTTACAACCTTTCTAATGGGTCGTGTACCAGAGTTTGTTTCTGCCACATTATTAGTGTTTTACGTGTTTCAATTTTATTCAGACAAAATGGATAATTTTATGAGACTACTTCAGCTATAACTGCATTTTTTATTTTGAGAAAAAATATAAAATGACACATTAAACATAAGTACCATATAATCTAAAGAGATTGTGTTGCTGTAGCATGGCAATATGTTTTCTCCAATGTATTTTGTGTTTGTTGTCTCCAGAATAAGCATTTGTTCTATTCAGTTGTTATTTTGTTCTCTGTGTATGTGTCTCTGCCATCCCAGTTCCATTTCACTGCAGGTGAGAATTTTTGCATAGGAGATGCCTTCAGGGTGCAGAAAAGGCTTTTTAACAACAACTCTGGGAATGAGTTTCCTGTAAACCAGTGCAAACACTGCCTTTAGGGAAGAAGTATTACTAGCTCCTGGAGTTGTGGTGCTCAGATATCTCAGTTGACCTAGAGAGAGGCTCTCTGGGAAGGTGCTTTTATATACTGTAGTTCCATTAAGTCAATGCAAGGTTTTATTGCCTCATCTTTATGGAACGATACAACCCCCAACTCCACTTCAAACTCAGAATTTTTAGTCTGAATGTTAATGAATAGCTTGTCTTTTTAAAAAAATAGACGAACAAATAGTTTAGGACAGATTAATTTTTTGTAGATTTCAGCTCAGTCTTTCTTATTCCCACAAGCATTTCTGTTTTACAGATACATTGTCAGTAACTTAACTGTGCACCCTTGGTACTGTTTCTTCGAGTCATTCTGTTACGTAGGTAACAGAATTGAAATTCTTGTCAGATGTGTTGCATTAAGCCATCCTGGCCTTGTGCTAAGTTAACTTCCATGCCATGAGTGGGTAGAAGCTGGGAGTGTACATCAGGAATGAAAATTTCTCCTTGCTTGCCCTTACATTTTTTCTTGGACACCTGCTACTGGGTAGTGTCAAAGGCAGGATGCTGCTGTATATATGTGCAGTGTCCATATTCTTAATGGACACTTAATGGTCACTTCTTAATCTCTTCTCTTAAGAAGAGATATGTCTGATTACTAATGCAGGTAACAAAATAGCAGAGCATTGCTGAAAGGGAGTGGCAAGGAAAAAGCATTTGCAGTTTTCAGTCTTGTCAGCATCTGGCCACAGCAGAACAGAACAAAAGTCCTTTAGTTCACGTGTCCTGACAGTATTAAAGTGAGATAAAACTGGACCTGTTCATCATGGTGCAGGTGGAGAAATGGTCTTTTCCCCCTTTTTCTCTCTTTGTCAGTTCCTAGAAAATAGGAAAGGTTGTTTTCTTTGCAATGCATTAATATTTCACCTCTGCTCATTCTGTGCTAAGGTTGACACAACATGTGGCCTCTTCACATCTGCCTCATGGCGCTTCCCCCTCAAGAAGCTACGTGTGACCTTTGCAGACATTGTTCTGCACTGTGAAACTTTTTTATTTCATTCTTTTCAGTGGAATATATGTGCAGTTTATACTGCAGGCCAACTGCTTTAAACAAAATTTAAAAGAAAATATATCCATGGCTATTTCAGGTGCGCATGGCATACCAAAATGAGATACCATACCATAAGGTCTCTGTCTGTAGTTGCATATGCTTTTTCTTGGAGTGAGGGGGGAATCAGTGAGAGTCAGCGTGTCACCAAGCCTTCAAAGCTGCTGTTTTCAGGAAGAGCTTCACTGCAGACGGGTTTTGCTCCTTGGACCCAGGCTCTGCTTCATGTGTTCCCTTAAAGCTCTGCACTGGTTGGTATTAGTGTACCCTCCTGCACTGCCTGTGTGCCCTTGTGTTACACTTCTCCTTCTCCTGGTTTGTGTTTTCTAGCAGAACAAAACATGTAGGCTCCTTTATAATTGGCAGTCATTGAGCATTAAAAGTTAATTTAAAAACCCACTGGATTGCAATGTGAAGAGTGGTCCTTTCATTACATTGTTCATTATTTTAAATGTATAATTTACATGTATTATTGCTTAATTTCACTTAATTTTTTTGTAATGAGGTACTAATGGAAAATTTACAGGATTTATGAGAGTAAAACGGAAGGTTTATAAGATGGACATTTTTAAAGTTAACCTTATGAATAGGTTGTTTTATTTTGATTTTTTTTTTCTTTAGATCATGGATCCTACTCTTTTCTATGCTTCTTTCAACATTGCATTTTTGGGATTTTAGGGTTTTTTTGTTTCTTTTGGTGTTTTGTGTACCCCACCCCCCCCAATATTCTGTGTTCTAAATAGAAAATACTGTAGAAATCCTGGAGTAAACCTGTCTTTATCAAAATAAACCTCTCTTTTGAGGCTGTAGCACTATTATTATGGCCATGGTTTATGTTTTCTTTTTTTTAAATGGAATATACCTTTAATTAACCATGGTCTAGCCTTTGTTTTATCTCCCTCCATTCTAATGAAATTTTTCTTTTACCTGACCCTGAGTTTACTCCTCCTCTACCACTCACTTTACTTTTCTCCTCCTGTATCAAGTATGTTATCTAGTTCCTTCTGTACAGGTCTTTGTGCACTTCCTTTGTGTATTCCCTTTTATATGTTTCCTTTTCTCTGAACTTCTTATTGTATGGAGGATTTGGTAATTCTAGTATTTTTGCCTCAATGGACAGGGGAAAAAAAACCCAAGTAAATATGGCTGATTTTTCAAAAGGCTTAAGAAATTGAGAGCCAGAGTACTCAGAGGTGCCCTGCCCTCCTGAAAACATTACAGCTCTAATTCCTATAATTTGGATCATGTCACAATTTTTACTGTTTTTGTTGCTTTTGCCTTAGACAGTTCATAGATAAATAAAATAATTCAATTTGGAAGAGACATCCAGAGGTCAACTAGTCCAGCCTCCTACTTCAAGCAGGGTTAAAACTGAATTCAGACCGGTTTTGCAATCTCCACTAGAGCTAATAGAGAGAGCTAGTATATCCATCCAGTGTATAAGGTGTTCCTCCAGTATCCAAGTCTGGAAATGTGTATAATAATTCACGCTCAGCAGATCCTGTCATGCTGTCCCTCCTAGTGATGACAGAAGAGAGCACAGTGACAAGCGCAGTTGCCTTGTTTATTATAGCTGAGGGTACGTGAAGTTAATTCGATATTTTTCCACAGTGAACTTTGAAGTAATGAAAAGAAAAAAAAAGTGTGAGTAAGAGGAAAACCTGATTTAATTATCGAAAATGGACAAAAGCATGTTCTGCTGGAGTCCCAAGTTTGATCCTTCATGCCTGCTTCTTTAAAATAATTGGTCAGGTCAATCAATCTGTATCTGCCATAGACCATCCTGTTTGTTTTCCAATTTCGCCAGCTCAGATCTGCTCTGACAGCTCAGAAACCTGGTCAGTTCTATGCTGGTGGCTGACTGGAGATACTTCTAGGAATAGGCTTATGTATCTGATGATTTTGGTTAACTTTCCAGAAAAATGAATTGGTATTTATGGCAGCCTCCTGTTTTTGTGTCCTTCCCAAGCCCCTCGATCATTTACTATGTTCAGTTATTTCTTCTTGCCTTAAATCTCTGTGCTAAAATCAAGACTATTTCTTCATATTTTGCTGCTGCTTAAATAAAGCAGGATCTGGTTTGAGTAAAGCAATAGAAATGAGAGCAAATAATTCATGAAGGTCTTCTTTCTGAGTAAAATCCTCTCGGTGGTAGGTATTTTAATAAAGTGAATTACTGAGGAGTTTCTAACAGTGCGTTGGTGAGATGTGTTGTGTGTTGGTGTTGTGAACATGTGAACATGTGTTGGTGACGTTCACCATTGCGTTGGTGACAATGTGTTGTGGAGGTACTTGAGCTAGATCTCAATTTGTTAACAATTTGGATACAGGATGTAAAGCAGAACTGGTGTAGCCGTCAATGTCTGTTGGAGAAGCTGGTCGAATACTTCAGTCATCCAAAATGAATGAAACAATGACATCACACTCGAGAATGTAATTTATTTTCTTGTCCTCATCCTTTCCAACAAATATCAGAAAGCAATTAACTGTGTTTAATAATGAATTATGAACACCAGTCCTATTGCTGTATTCAGGCTCCTAAACTTTCCAAATGAGGAAGTCACATAGGAGACAAATTTGACTTTTCCAAAGGCAAAGAAGATTCTGCAACACTTTAATTTCAAGGGAGTAAGGTCAGGCTGTAATTGTTACTCCCACTAGCTGCTATTTTCTGACTGTTGATATTTTCTGTTTGCATTTAGAAAGCGTGAAAATTTTAGCTGAACTGCATGTGAAAACTTTCAAGAAAAAAAGTATTTTTTTAATGAACTAATTAAAAACAGAGATAATTTTACGTTGTAAAGTCCACACAATCTTTTTCATGATTGAGACAGTATTGCTGGATACCACCCTAAATATTAAACTAGCATTCACTTAAGGTGAAGTAAACATAAGATCATTTTTTCCGAAAAGATATGGTTTTGGAAAAACAGTCTTTGGTCCAAGGGCCAGGGCAGCTAATGTACCAAGAATCCAAAACTGATCCTGAAAATTTTTGTATGTCCTTATAAACTTGTGTTCATCGATTGTTATATTCTGTTTAGTTAAATTGAACTGTTGGCATGGATTTTTTAATGTATCAAGTTAGTTGGTGGGGTTTTTTGTACCAGTACGGATTATTCTGATAGCTTGCGTTCTATCAAAACCTTTATTTCTACTTCATACGAACCACCTTCCACTACTTTGCAGGGCATTTGGCTTGTATAAAAAGGTCCTACAGTAAGAGTGTGTGATTGTTTAATGCTGCTCTAAATGAAAAGCCCAAATATATCCCTGTTTCTAGACCAGTGCTGAGATTCACCATCAGCTCAGATTCCGTTAGGATGTTTTTATATACTGGGTTTATTACATATTTGAGTGTTTAACCTTCTCAAAGCACAGGCTTCACTTGTGGGGTTTTATGTACTATCAGACTAGTTGAGAGGAAGATGTATACAGAGAAGCCTTTAATGGTGGCTAACTGCTTCTGTGGGCCCAATTAAGACTATCCAACTGTGAAACTGAGTCCCTGGAGTAACAGTGCGGTCTGCTTGCCTGGGTTTTCTGAGGTGGGGGGAAGGAGGCCTGGAATAAGAGAATATCCAATGCAGCTTTGGAGAAAAAAATTTTAAGAGTTTTCTTAGGGGAAAAAAAAAAAAACCAAAAAACCCCCCAGCAAACTCAACACAAAACAAAACTAAAAGAATAGCAGCCCTCAAACTTTTGGTATGCCGTATTAATAAAGGTTGAGGTCAGCTTTATGTATGCACTGCATTCTAGATTTGACACCGTAGTAGCTGTGTCTGAGATCTGGATGCGTTGTTGATCCAAAATCAATCTTGTTGCTCCTCAGAAGGCAATGAGAGATAATAAGTACTATTCACCTGATTGCCTTCCTGTTCTGAGACAGCTGGTGACGCTTGTCTTCCTGATAACCAGGAGTTTCAGATCTAAGGCAGGGATAAAGAAAAGCTGGGAGCTTGCTGAATCTAAATTTGACAGTCGATGGCTGTGTAGAGGGTCAGGAGGGATAGAATCTGTGACACGTATGAGAAAGGAACAAAATTTATCTGCTCTGGTTGCAATGATTAGATGTCTCTTTGTCTGGCTTTCTTACAGTGGATGATTGATTGTACCCACCAGCTGGCTAATATCATAATTAACAAAGTTGCTACCATGTCTGAGAAGTTTAATCGAAAAAATTGCCGGCAGTATGATGCCATTGTCACGGAGATCACAAGCGCAGCAGTGTTGACTTTTGTACTGGTGGAGCCGCAGGACTATGTAGATGTGCTTCAAAGCCGTTCGCTGGGATAACTAAAGGTATGTTTCTTTCCCTATACATTTCTCCACCGTTTGTTCTTTTGAAAAATAAAGTACACGGTCCTTTGATGATACGTTTCATTTCAGGGTGCCATGTGAAGCTATTCTGTCTTATTTTAAAGCAGTTGCAATAGCAATCTAGAAGATGTTTTATCGATGCGTCAAGAGGTGAATAATCAAAACTGTAGTTCAGTGATACTCACCCTTTCTTAGTGGTCTTCGGTGTCGTGCTGGATGCTTTTTGCAAAAAAATGCGGATGCAGTTGTTTTGTAGCTAATTTTCTCAGCTGGAAGCTGAGAAATGCTGTTGACAGTGTATGTTCTAGGAACTCGTAGTTCAGCTTGAGTTTATGTTTTGCAGTATTTCTTTTCATTCATTACTTCAAGTTAGAATGTAACTTAAAGTCATAAAAAATTTAAAAAACCAGGGAAAAAACTGTGTTCTTGCATCCGTAATTCAGCATTAGAACGTCTTGCTAAAATGCTCTCTTTTGTATGCATGTATTTGTGTCTGTGTGTGTGAAAAGAGAGGAGCATTGATGATGTTAGCTGGGAATTCACAGCACCTTTGCAAAATACTGCCTGAGAATCTCACTTACTCCTTTTGTATGTTTACCTAGTTTTCCAAGTTAAACATTGTTCCATTGAGCTCTTTTTCTCTGCAGCTGTATTTTAACGTGTGTGTGAGTGCACTGTGTGGTAGGTAGTTCAGTAATGCTCTGGAGTGTGTTGAAAATGCCAGCCTGACATATTGCTAATGAGTGTGCATATTGACAGTGACGGGGGCGTGTGTCTGTCTGTGTGCCATATATTAAAACAAAAAGAGGAGAGAGACGGAGACAGAGAGAGACAGAGAGACAGAGAAGGAAATATTGGGATGAGAAAGAACAGTTTATTTACATTACGGTATGTCAAAATGTTATTATGGCTAAAAAATCCATTTTAAATAGACACAAGATTTCTTTCTCGCAGGGGATAATACAGCCATGGTAGGAGGATAAAGGAGACCAATGTATTTTGGTGCTATTAGTATTTTTCTGCCCAATAAATTCTGACTTTTTGGTACCAGCTTCTAATATTTGGGAAATGAATTGCTTGCGTTTTGTTTCGGTTCTGTAACGAGCTCGCCCTGAGTTTTCTGTTGCTTTTCTCTGTGATTTTACAGGTAAACTAGGTCTGAGGATTCAGATGGAATTGTTACAGTAGACTTTTGAAAGAATGTATTGTTTGGTAGCTAGCACAGCTGATACTTATCTTAAACCAACATTTTTGGGATGTGCTCTTTTATATTCGACAATTATCTGTTTCCAGTTAAATAATTTTCTCATTTTGAGCTGATATTATTGCAATGGTAGTTTAAAACTAATGCTGATGTGAATTTTTCAGAGGGACTTTGCAGTTCTTAGTCAATATATTAGCAGATAAATTGTTCTTAATTGGTAGACCAAATTGAAAAAACAAGCTGCTCTGCTTTTACTATTTCTTTATTTTTAAATGGGTTATACCCCAAAAGAGGCTTCTGTTTTGTGAGGAAAGACTTCTCTTCAGGCCAGAAACATATTGCTATCATCATTATTATTCCTATCCTCGGTAATGGATTTTAGGTTTTAACCTATTCTTGTAAATCTATTGCTTTTCAAGAGCTGTTAAGCAAAATTAAAAATCTATATTTTGCTTTGAATAGAAAATGCTGTGAGCAGTGACAAAATACATTAGTATTGTGATTGCAGACAATAGGGAAGATTAAGTTACTAAAACAGTATATTGTTGTTCAGAACTAAAGCCTGTAATATTTTCTGTAATTGAGACTTCGTGCATTGTTAGAACTCGGTTGGAGTATCAAATGGTTGTGAGGATTAGAGCAGACAACTAAAGCAATGTCACAGTAGATGTGGCTGGTTTTTAACAGGATTATCTTCTGAGATGTGTAGAAATGAGCTCTTGTAATAGTTTTGGAGGAATTAATAATTTTGGTAAAAGGTTAATGGCAGATGTGCTAATGTAAAGAATTAGAAGATTAGTGATGCATCCTTTTGCATGGAAATAAGAAAATAATAAATGTCCTGCAGGTGACTGAAGCTACTGCAATTTTATTGGAGATTAAAGTTTGATTGACCTTTGCTGAGGTGATTAACCCTTCTGAAATTAAAAGCCAGTAGTAAATTATTCTGTCCAATTTAAATGCAAACACGAACGATATAGCATACTGTTCTAAGTGTAAGAGAAAAAACCGTTTTAATTTTCGTTTTGCACTCAGTGAGATGTGATTGCAGACAGCGCGCGGCTGGGCTGCGGTCGAACTGGCCAGTGGCGACCTGCTGGCTCCCGCCGGAGCAGCCGTGCCACGGCGACGCTGGACTTGGGAGCAGCTGCCTGCAATGAACCTTCACATGCAGGAACGCTGGCAGGAGAGCCTGGAAGCATCAGCGAGGTAAGCAGCGCAAACCACTGTGGGTATGCTTTATCTGCTAGCGGAGACCTGGAGCCAGCTGACGCCTGCAGGGGCAGCGTGACACAGGTGAGGGTCCCTGCCCAGCCTCACAGGGCCGCTGGTCCGAGATGGGTTGCTCACCTGCGCAAGCCATCGCAGAATTAGAAATTGTCGCATCTATGTTGTCCTTTGAGTTGCTTTTTCCTTCTCGCTGGTCCTTGAAAGTCAGATGTACGAGCTTGCAGAAGTGCACTTTTTGACAGACAGAGCGCTTCCTCCAGCGCAGGCTGAGTGCAGGTGTGTGGATTGCTGTGCTGCTTCAGGGTGGTGATTCCCATCCTTCCTACAGCTGTGAGCAAGTGGCTTCTCAGGCTGTAGCCAGTACGTCATGCGGGATGGGTAGGATCAGGACATGATCTTAGTAGTTGTCTAAAGCCTGTGGGATTACTTGCATGTGTAAAGTCTTGCAGATGGTTGTCGGAGTTGCTGTGGCTATGCTACTGAACATCATTTTATAAATCTAGAAAGTTATTTTCCAATAGATATTATAATTCTGCTTTCCGTTACAGTTCGTATCTGAGTGTGCAAACTTTATTACTTAATATTAAATTGGAAAGACCTCAGTAATATGCTTGCTGCATTTTTTATAAATCTTTCATTAAAAGTTGAACACTTAGGAATTCCTCCCAGAGTATCTGCCTGACTCTTTATTTTTATTTAGCAGACGAATGTCAGGACAGTGATTTGTTTTATAATGAATTACACTTAACTTTTGCAGAGTAGGAAATCAGGGTGTTGTTATAAAGCAGCATACTGTCTAAAAGCCATTCTGTAGAACTATAATGACTCTCTGAGGGCTTAAATTTACACTGACTACAGCCATTATAAATGGATCCAGTTCACATATTTTTGTTGCCTATGTTAGGAAATTATGTTTTTGTTAAAAGCACCAAAATAATGGTAAATTGGAAGCAGTTTTGTTATTTGAGGTTGGTTTAACTTGCATGAACAAGTCCTTCAAGGATTAGTGTCTCCTTCCTTCACCTGCTGGTCCAGAAGAGGGAGGCAAGAGAGTCAGGTCTGCACCCAGGACTCTTCGTGGTCTTTGGCATACACTGTACTGGATCAGACTATGATGGATTTTTTTTCTTTTCCTTTTCTTTTTCTTTCTTTTTATTTCCTCTCCTTGAATCCACCTCTCCCTGACCACTTGAGAAGAGATAAAATAGCTCTTTGAAGGCTTTTGCTTGCATGCCAACAGCAGTAGTGCTGGGAATTGGGCTGAAGGGCAGAAGGGCTGCTACAACTCTTTGGTCTTGAGTGGACTTTCTGCGTAGTAAAATTTCCTATTCTTTAATGCAGCTGTAAGGCATTAAAATGATAATGAATGTGCCATCTGCATTCCATATTCAGTTTATCTCCTCACTTTTCATCAAGGAAGATTTCATATTGCATCTGTCAAGGTAGGGAAGTCCAAGGAATTGCAGTTCAGAAATTAAGGACCCTGAGGTAGCAGCTCACTTCTGTCTCGTCTTTTCATTTACACTTTAAACAGCCTTCAGAGAGATGGGTTGCTGCTTCTGGGACCCAGTGAAGAAAGTGAGGAATAGATAAAAGCTAAACTTGTGGTGGAGTGACCTAAATGGAACAGCTGGCAAAAGTATAGAGGGGATCCTCTAGGGTACTGAATTATACCTCCAGGCTTGGATTAGTGGGATGTTTAACAAAGAGATCCATTTGCCAAAAGGATCTCTGCCTGATTTTTAATTATGGAACTAGCACTTCCTTCAACATTTGCAAATTATTGAGCTTTTTTTCTCATGTAAAGTGTAGAGTACTAATTGTCAGCTTTTGGCTCTTGCTTTTGCTTTTCTCAAACTAAAAATTTGTGCATGTTCTCGAATTAACCGTATGAATACCTGGAACATGAAGCATTTCAACAGTTTTTATGTTATGAATAATGAGTTGCATACTCTGTGGAGAAAAGAAATAACTTCAAATATTTATTGTTTTGCTTATAATTCTGGAATGCTCTTGAGCTTGTAATAGGATGAAACTTTAAATTGAGGAAACTCGTATTTATAAATTCTTTGTAGTCATACATATCCGTAGTATTTTAATTACCGGTAATTGGAGTGTAAAATCCAATTTTTAATTTTTTTTGTAGTAGAAAGGTGCCTCAATTATTTTCCATATTTTACAGTAGAGCAATACAGAAGAGAAAAAAAATGGAGCTACATGTGTCAAAAACACCTATTTACCAGCCAACTTTCATATGTAGCATTTTCTCTTTTGAGATAGGCATTATTTCCTTGTCTGTTATCAGCTAATACTACTTTTCTGGGGAAAAAAACCCCTCCAAATCGCATGAAATAATGATACTCTAGCGTGATATGAAATTTTCAAATGGGTGGTTCATCAGGGAAATTCATGATGAAGTAATAACCTATGCTACATATATGTGTGTTCAGTGAAGAGATTCTCCTAACTGTGTTTACTTACATTTAGTGAGGCAGTCAGGCTGAAGAGACAGTGCAGTAAAGTATTTTTGGGAAGTTTGTTGGAATTCTATATCTGACTACTTTAGTCTAAACAAGTGCTAACAGTGTGGCTGGTGGAGGAGGGAGAAGGCAAGGGTGTTGTCACTGTCCTCACTTCTACGGACAGTAACACCTAAACTGAACACCGTTAGTCATTGCTCCTTTTGCTTTGCTCTTCTGAAAAAGCATTTATCAAGCAGGTTCTTTCAGAGACGGGTCACCTAAGATTGTTTTGATGATCTTCACCATATGTCAATGTTAACAAGTCACGTGAGAGATCAGTGAAGTCCTTAGCATGTGATATGTTACATAGGTGACTGTTTCTCTCTTGGAAAAAAACCCAGGAAAAAGGTGCAGTTTCAAACCTTGTTTGCCCCCACTGTTGCTCCTTAACTTTTATGCTGGTCTCACAATTGTTTAGAAATTATCTTGTTCAGCATTTCTAACATTAGCAGTAGTCATGATCATTTGAAAATACCTCAAAATTTTACTCCTGCCAAAGGCTTTATTTTTCTTCTTCCCTCTCATTTCAATATTCTTTCAATATGTTACTCAGCCAATAGCTAAATGAAAATTTGAGGTTTAAGGTCATTTTAACTGCACCATTTAAAAAACATTTTTGTAATGGAAAAAACTGCAATTTTCTATACAGAGAAAAGTTTCTGAGTTGTGAGATATGCACTGCATTACATATGATTGGAAAACATACTGCAATTTCAATAGCTACATAGGCTTAGACCTTAAAGTTGTAAAGAATTCTTTTTCTTCACAATGATGTTTTTAGCAGAAGCTATATATTCCATGTTCCAAATCAGCACAAAACTGTATTGCATATTTTTCCACAGTTAGCCTCAAATCAGGGAGAAGATACAAAAATTGTAGATTAATTTTAGGCTTCTGTTAAAAATCAGCAATTGCCTAGGTATTTCTTTTCATCATGGAAAATTAGCTGCAAGTTGATAATTGCATTCCTTGTTCATCAGACCTGTGTAGCTTTCTGAAAGTGTGCATAACAGAGAATTGAATTTGAATAACTTGAATAGCTGCATATGAAAACTCTTGGAGTATAATGTTTCAATGAACATTCCTTCATTCCATTTGAATAGAAATTGAAATTCTCTTATGAATGTGCAGTTTCTTACACTGCTTAAACGTTAGGGTTTGTGGTTTTTTGTAGTTTTTGGAGGGTTTCAAATTTTGGATTAAGTGAGAGAAAGGGAAGGAAAGAATGTCAAACTTTGTAGGTCAAGGCAGGATATTTTTGAGGTATTTACTACTTTACATTCTCGAAATGGATGGTGGTAGAAATTCCTAGTTTTTCTTTAAAGTAAACCAAAATGTGCCTTGTTTGAAGAAATTAAACTTTTAATTTAGTTGAGGGCTTTCTCATTAAAATTTTCCTGTCTGAGAATGAGAACAAGTTGGACCATAGTGTTCAACAGTTCAAAAACCGCCTGAGAAAACATTAACTTTTAAAATCACTAAAACTTCCATCAGAATCGAATCCACTCTTTCATGTAGAAGCACTGAGGAAAACGTTTATATGGAAAAAGTATTGTTCAATTTCTGAAAATACAGACTAATTAGTGAGATTTAATTTAGATATTTGTGATTGACTATGTATCATGTATATGTTAGAGCTGATTTACCATTATATTCTTGCCTTATTTGCAAAAAGACTCCTACTTATTGAAATATTGCTGAAGAATCTAGCTTTCCCCACAAATTACACATTTTTTGCATAAATGTGCCTAATTACCTGAATTCAGTTTTGATTAGCAGTGTTAATTGATGCAGCTGTGGATGGGCTCTGTTTACCTAAATTACCATGTGCAAACAGCAATACGTTTGAAAGTGAATATGCTAAACTGAAAATACTAATTAGCTAAGACAGATTATTATTCAAGTCACATCTCAGAGCTTTTTAATGAAAGCCTGAATGTGTCAGGGCTTTATGATATTCAGACAGAAATGTCTATATTACATATGAATTCTAAATTTAATTCAAGGGAACAGATGGGATGTCGACCAGGGTTCTTCTCCATTGCTTCCAGTATTAATGTGAATATTTTACTCTACTGGATACATTTTTGAGTGTGTGTATGTGAGAGAGAAAGGAGTGTGTGTGAGAGAGAGAGGAGGGAGCCTCCCTCATTGTGTGCCTTGACAATGTGCCAGCCAGGACCTCTAACTGGTCTATTTTTGACTGACATATTTGCAAATTATAGGCACCCACTTTCTCAGAATGAAGATAAACAAGCTATTTTGCAAATTTAATAAGGCTAGATAGTAAATGGAATAAAACCAAATAACAGAAAGATTAAAGAGATCTCATTAAAAGAACTTTTGCAACAACAGAAATGGCTCCTTTTGCAAGAATTAAAAAAAATCCAGTTTTTTATATAATAGGACAATAGGGCTACATGTTTCAGATTGTCATGGAAAGGCTTTTAACTGCATTAATCTGTGCAGGAAGATACAAATACAATTTATTTTCATAATTTTATTTAGAGCAGCACAGATTAAGGTATTCCATTATTGTACTTAATCCCTCTTCGTAGTTCAGTTGGATGCAAAACTGTAAATAAGACTTAAAGTAGTACAAAAGAATATCTAGAGCATAAGTGTTCTTAATATAGATCAGCTGCCATGCGGCATATGTCCAGTTCTCAATCCATTTTTTCTTTTGCTTCAGAGCTTAAATATTCAGGGGTCAGCTCCCATGTGAAATTCAGTAATTCTATCAGAAGATTTACGCACAATGTCTTGACAAAATGAAAAGCAAGGGTTGTGAGTACTGTACCTATTTGTACCAAAATATTAATTAGACTTGTAAGGTTCTAATTTTCTTATTTGGACAGTTCTTTCATAAATGTTCTCAAGGTATTTTTAGTGGTCCTGATTCAATGTAGGTAGCTACAGTTATAGTTATAAAAAGTGTCAGATCTTTTGATCTCAATTGGTTGGAATCTCTTTTCTGTGTGTTGCAATGAGAGAGAGAACTCTTTTGAATCTGTTATTTCACCATTATGGTGACTAGAAGTTGTCCTGGTTACTGTAGTTTTATAAACACAATGCTCCTTTTTAAAAGGTTCAATAGTTCTGTTTTTGTGTAAGTTGACACATAGAGTCAATGATATTTTCTGCAAGTAATTATCTAAGGTCTTAAAGGTTATACCTGAATCTTTTAGTCATGGCCTCTTGTACTCCATTAGTGGAGGCTTTACAGATGGAACATATTCCTAAATAAATTAGTTCCAGGTACTTTCATTGTTCAGCTGACAATTAACTCTGGCTGAAGAGGAGAACAGTAGTGGTACAAGTCAGATTTGGACCACTGTGATAAAAAAACCGCTTCATTCCTATTACATTGCTAAATATGAGAGATCCTCTATAATGAACTGTCTCTTCAATCTAGACATCTGACCTAGGAAAAAGCTTTTATCCCTAATAAATCACATTTATCAGGAGCTCTGAGTCATAAAATGTTATACTAGACCATTTAATGTCAAGTACTTCACCACCCTCAATAGAGGTTGACTTCTTTATGCAAGGAGTAGTTGAAAGAGAGAGAGAAGCAACAACTTTTGGAACACAGAAAGGGGAAGAGGGAGACATACAAATCCAAATTAATTTTAAGATGGAGTTTAAAAAAAAATCATGAAAATTTGAGTCCAGACATTGCTCTCACTAGCAAATTTCTGGAATAAATGATTCATAGACAAGATCTTTTGGGCAGTGGATCATCTTCAACTAAAATGATAGATGAAAGAAAGAAAGAATTGATTAACCCATAGCTTAAAAGAATCTACCAATGACTTTTTTTCCATAGAAAACAAAGCAGCATCTTCCACATAAATGTTTAAAGAAAGACAACACTGGATGCAGAAAATCTCTCCAAACTTTGACCTTTACTCAACCATTGTTTGAGAGCAACATCAGTGTGAAAGAAGTCTGCAGTATCTGCTTTTGGCTTTTAAAATACAAGTTCAGGCCAGAATCTTGGTGGCAGAAGTCAGCTGTGACTCAGGGCATCTATATGATACAGCTGCAAAAGCTGATTTAGCCTTTCAACAGGTTCTTGTTTCCAGTTAACGATGTAAAGGTGTGTTTGGTATCTTCTGACACTTGCTCTGCCTGCACTATGCATCCTACAGAATTTGTATGAAATTGCTTAGTAAAGAGATACAATAACATTTTTAAGATTATATCTTTCTTTAGTTCCAAAATTAGCTAGTTTAGGCATAAATTAATCAAAGAACAATTAATAAATACTTGTGAGCTCTGCAGTCAACCCTCAAATAAGAAGGACACAAAAAATAATGCAGGAAAAATAATATAGTGTCATGACTAATTGCGTGTTTTGCTTTTATTTCTCAAAAAATTCTGCATCAATAAAAGTGAGCAGTCATCAAATTCCTGTGGAAAATACATCACTTTTGGTCTACTGGAATTGAAACTTTTTAAAGCACATGTGAAAGCTGTGGATATAAGCACCCTCATAAAATGATCTGAAGTATCCAGGAGACTTGGCTCTTATGAAATGTGCTTAACCTGAACAGCAGACGTGAACCAAGGAGGAATAATACAAATGGAGATTCCTCCTCCTCACCCAGCACCACTTTTACAGGTTTTACATTCCCACATCGTGTAACGACATTACACCTCTGGTCAGGGACAAGCCCTTCTAGGAATGGAAATGGTTTCTAGCGCTGTTTATATGTATCTTTGATCCAAACTCATCTGTCTTGCTTCTTACTTCACCATTCATGTTGAATTTCACTTTTCTTTTTCCTACAACAGAAAGACCAACCTGTTGCTAATGCAAAAATTCTCTTCATCTCCTCCTTAGATGCTTTTGGGCTTTTATTTTGCAGTCCACGTTGTTGTAATTCTTGTCATGCAGGGTTGACTTGGAAGGAAAGATGAGACAGAGTGCTGTCTTGGTTTCTGCTCTGTGAATGAGCTGGGTGACTATATATATTCATCCCTTCTGTTCAGATATTTCCAGTGGATTCCAGGGATTTTTTGGTTCCAAAATCGGAGCAATGTTTCTGGTCTTCCAAGCAATTAATGTGTCAGTTTTGGCTCTGTGGGCTACTTCTTAACATGTATTTCTCAAAACAAGGAGACTGCTGTTGCTGCATTAGGGAATCTTATATAGAGTGCAAGTCAAAATGTATCTTCTGCTTTTATGGATAAATTTTGGCATTTTTCATATCTATTCTAATTTCCAGCATTGAGTTTTTGAGATCCGATGCATTCTGAAATAGTCTTTTTGTTACAAGTTTACTAGAACACCTTGCAGTTCACTTACAGAAAATAACTCGCACCTCAGTTACCCACTTGAGCTTTTGCTAAAGTTAGTTTTAGTCTGAATCTATTGCACAATTAAATATTCTCTATTTTTAAAGTTTATAGTATAACATTAAGCAAAGAACATTCCCCTCGAAAAAGGGAATCAAATATTACATATCCTTTCTTTTTCTTGTTCCATTTCAGAGTATCCATTGGTGTGAAAAGTCCCTGTTTAAAAATGCCTTCAGGACCCTGCCAGAAGTGAAGTCCTCTAGCCTCTTCCAGATTCTGTGTCCCCCTTCTCCAGGCTCCTTTTCTCTTATAGTACAGTTGCTGTTTAATGTTCACTCTGTTCCTATACTGTCACTGTATCTCATCTCATCTCATCTCATCATTTACCCTGATCCTCTTTCGTGTCTGTCCCTTTCCCCTTGTGCTTGGTACACAATTCGGGTAATTTTGATTTTCCTTGTTGATCACATTTCTCTCCTACTTAAAGATCTTTAGGCTGACCTTGAGTTTTAATTTGGTCTTTATTATACTGTAACTGCTCTTTCTTTCTAATAGTGTGTGAGCAATGCTGTGCACCTGAAAAAAATGTTCTTTTACCTTTGAAAGGCAAAACCACAGTGTGTTATTCTACTAGGCTACTCTAGACATCTGGGAGTGCTATCACCAATGTTGAATATTTTTTTCTAAGTGTCTTGTGCCAGCATGGATTTGACAGAGTCTTGCAAACTCCTACTTGATCAACTATTTCTGTGCTATCACAGAATCACACTCACGTTGTATGTGAACTTTTCCATATGCTTTTCTCTGCAAGATGTTCTTATGCCTCTTATGCTCAGATTCAGCTTCAACCTTCATTTTTCATTCATTAATTTGCTTCATGTCTCTATTTCAAGCCACAATATGTGTGTCAAAAGGGCAAGTGTAATAACTGTATGTTATCTGCAAAAGTCCATCAAATCAAGGCTTATAACTAAAAATTTCTTTTTCACATCACTGGTCTTTTTTAATTCTACTTTTAAATTAAATTTCCTGAATTTTTCTCTATTCTTCAATACAAACTAAATTGTTCCTCTTGTATTTTTTTACACTATTTAGAAACAATCTGCTTTTAATCTAAAATTACTTCCAACTATCTAAAACTACACAAGATAGTAAGAGAAGGAAAAGCAGAGTAGGTCTGTACCACCTTTTCTGCCACATTAGAGATACTCTCCTTGTTGTGTTGTCCATGTCTGTGCAGAAATATACTCAGAAAGGAAGACTATGTGAATAAAATCCTTTCTTAGATAACTCCATTAGCTCCGTTGTCAATGACATTAAGTAGAGATTTCTTGTCTTCTTTTCAACCTCACATAGCTTTGCTCTTACCACCTCTCCTCAATAGCCCCTCATGTGTTACTGTGTTTCCCCATCTGCATTCCTCATCACCGATGCCAATGGTGCTGCAACCCTTTCTTCTGGTAGATATTGGATATGTGTGGCTGTGTGAGTGTGCACATGTGTGAGCTTTTGAGGTTCCTACTTTGGGCTAGTTCCTGTTTCAGACAGAACTGCCATGAAATGAATAAAGCCTCAATATAAGACAATAAGTTTTCTTATGTTAGAATGTCTATTAATGAACTAATTTGGGTTTCAATTGTCCGCTGTGCCAACTGAGACGTAGAACAAACATTACGAGTATTTGAATTTAGCTTGATTCTTGCCTGAGTGTGTATCTATGCACTGAGTGATGCTTGCACAGCAGTTCTGAATCAATCTGTGTGTGGCGTTTTCATGTTGCCATAAACACAGGGCATTTAATCTGGGTGAGTATCTACTACAAGAGACATGATTTTTGAATGATGGCTTTTCCAAGCCTATAGTTTCTCAGAAGGAAAATTGCAAGACCAGATAGAAATATTTCTAACTGCATTTCAAGTAGTGAAAAGGCCTGTCTGAAAGTTGTGGCTGCAGAGTATAGCAAGCGTGTTTCTACCTATAATTGGCATACTCAGGTGCATGCATGTACAAATGCATAGCCCATCAAAACGGCTGTAAAGGTTACACAGGCAATTTATCAAAAATCTCAGTATCACTCTTCTTTCTCTTGACAATTCCACTTTGGGTCATTTTTGGGTCACTTGTATTTATAATATTATTATACATATACTATTTTTGGTATTTGGAGCATATTCCAACAATTGCCAGTGTCTTTTCCCAAACAGCCTAAAACAGTCTTTTTTCTCTTAGATGAAAATTATCTGTATGCTTATTAGTCTCCAGAGTAGTATTAGAGTGTATTTAAATCAGAGACTATTTTTATGTTAATTTTCTCTCTGGATATGAGAGTGAAAATTTTACTTTTGAAAAGAAGGAAGAAAACTCAGCCAAATTCCCAGTGGAACAAAATACTTCTTTCCAAGCACACAAGC